>LOEQ01003256.1:110992-125558 GCA_001685075.1 Bramus lutescens | reverse complement strand
TGTGAGATTTAGCCAAGAAGAGGCTAGATATAATGGGCCAGGCAGTGCTTAAGTTAATACAATTTGTGTGTTGTTATTTTGGGGTATAAGCTAGCTGTGCGGGAGCTGGGCCAGACGAAAAGCAGGCCCTATCCCCGTTCCCTACACGTATGCATTAAATCAAAAATGTTAAAAAGTTAAAACCCACCATTTAATGGATGGGAAGGAGTAAGAACAAAACAAAATGAAATCAAAATTAAAACAAAATGCACAACTGTTCAAAACAGGGGTGGAAATAATTTTACATCTATTTTTAATGGTGCCAGTTTTCCAAAAGGCAAATTTACTTTTTCCTTTTAAGCTGCACTTTACATCAGCATGAAGGATGCTATCTTGACACATGTTCACATTGCAACTGGAATGCTTACTCCATTCTAGGTACATCACCAAGCACATCAGCTACACTCTCATGCAAGGGTTTAGGTGCAGCAATGAATACAACGACTCAGGCCTTCTCTGCAGTGAACTGGACACACAGTGGTAGCCTCAGGTTAACAAGGGACAGGACTGATAATCTCATAAAGAACAAGGATGTTAAAGAGTCTACATAATTAATTACTTCATTTTTATGCTTGAACCAACAAGTTTAAGAACCTCCAGATAACGGAACTCACTCCTTCCTGAGGTAGCCCATCACATTTGTGAATAGTTTTGCTGTTTTCTTACAATGAAACAAAATTCTCGGACCCTGGTATTTATTGGTACCAGGCTTAACATCCCAGAGACAACACAAAAGAAGGTATGATCGTCCACGCATTCTCTCTTCTTGGTATTTTAGAAGCCAATGTATGACATGGAGCAGGACCTGATGCAAGCAGGCAATTTGATGCAGTGTGTTTCTGCATTTATGTCAGTTGCAGAAACAAACCGAGGAGAAAGGAGGGCAAACCAATCAGAAGGATAGCTAATTCAACACAGCCATGTAACTTGCTCCAGCAACAGTGAGCCGACTCAGAACCAGGACTCAGTTTTAGAGGTCAGACCTGGAGACAGGTACAGACATATGGCAAAAATGCCTGTGAGAATCTCAGTTATAATTCAACAAATGGCCCAGGGCTTCCTACTGTGTAGCAAATTTAGGTAAATGTTATTAATCTTTGTAATGATTTATTAAATTTGCTCACGCATGTCAGTTATATTAGTCCCCTACAATAGTTCTTGCACATAAATCTTTTAATACGTTTTTGTTTTTAATTGGCATCTAGTAATTGCACGTATTTGGGATGCCTTGTGACATTTCAATAGATGCATGCAGTATGTAATGATTTGAGTTGGGTAATTGGTATATCTATCAACTCAGACACATTCCAGTTCTTTGTGTTAGAAATACTTAAAATTCTTTCCATTAGCAATTTTGAAATACCCAATTAATTGTCAGCCACACATCTCTCATGGCGCTACACAGCATTAGAAGTCACTCCTCCTATCCAAGTGTGCCCCTGTGGCTGGCAGCCATCTCTCTCTATCATCTACTCTCTATACTTTCTAGGCTCTGGTAACCACTATGCTTTTCTCCACTTCTTTGATGATATTTATTTTTTAACTTTCACAGGGAGGTTTAAGTATGTCTTTCTGTCTCTGATTTGTGTCCCTTGCCCCACTCCTATCTGCGTTCTTACCCAGGAGCGATGTCGCTTTACAGACTAACGTCATACCTTTACAGACTTTGCAGCAGCTGTGAGACAGGGCGATCTGATGAGACTCAGGACAATCCAAAGCTGGGCAGCCGTTGTTCTCGACCAGCTTCATGGTCTGATCCTGTAGGACAACAGAAAAGAGATGCCTGCGATTCCCTGAGGAGTTGACTGGGAAGTGACGCTCAGAATCCGACAAGGTTCTAAGACACTAGTGAATTTTTCCTGATCACCCTGGCATGGCACTCACTTCCATCTGGAGAGCCCACACAGCAGCCAGCAGTCCTGAGAGTCAGAACCCAACACAGTCTGCAGCCATGTCTGCAACACCCAAACACCCAGATGATCCTGGAAATGTGTGTTAGTTTTCCACCAGATTTGTAAATACAAAGACAAGCATAGCAAAGACAGCTTGGATTAGAGTAACAGCACACAATGGCTTCAACAGACACATGACAAACCAGTAAAATAAGCTGGAGTTTTGGTATGAGGTTGTTTTAAATTTCTATTATAAAGAGTCCCACTTGGTGTCATGGTACACATCTGTAATCTCTGCATTTTCAAGGCAGGGTTGAGTAGAACTCTGTGGGGATCAAGATCAGCCTGGTCTACACAGCAAGATCCAAGCCAGTGAGGGTTACACTATGAGACCATTTATGTATCAGGGGAGGGAGGCAAGGGAAGGAAACACTGGCTGACTCAGCTGATTTCAGTAAGGAATGCCAATGTTCTTCCTCAAAACTACTAGGAAAATGAGGGTCAGATGTGTGTCTTGTAGGCCAATGTTTAGCATATTTTTCTGGCACAAAAATGTTGGAAATCTTAAATAAAAAAAAACACTAATGTAAACTCACCATCTTCATCATCATATTCTAGAAAAAAATAAATGAAGTCCTCTCAGGAGATAGCAACACAGAATTTACTTTTCAAACACCTGGAATAGCCACCTCCAGAAACAACACTTGGCTCCTTCTGAACGATTCTCTGATCATCCCCAAGGATACTGACAATGCCAGGAATGTTACCAGTGTAAAAGTAACAAAATAAGTCTCAGGGCTTACAGGCTTCCATTCTTAAGCTCTGTTCAACAGTTTGGGTTTTTGATATCATTGCTGAGAACTTCTTTCATGAGGAAACACATTTCAAAAACTGCTCTTCCTGATTTAAATCTACAAATCATCCTCTCTTGCGAAGAAAGCAGCATAAGATGCTCTCAAGCACTGGCCTCCCTTCGCTGCTGCGGTCATGTCATCCGGTGCTTTTTGACATTCAAACCTCAACAGTGTTCTATGCACCTCTTAGAGCTGCAACCCCAGCACGTGTCTTCAAGTCCACAAAACTGATAATAAAGAAAGCAGCACTAGGACTGACAGTCTGGAAGATGGAAACATGAGAACTCCGTCAGTCACCTAAAGTCGTAAATACTCGAGCAAAAGGGCCCAAAGGAAAAAGAGACGATGGAGGCCCTTAATGACAGGGATTTAGTCAAGAACCACAAAATTTTAGACTTGATAGGGTTGTGCTGTCCAATCCACAGTCACTAGCTACATGTGGTCGTGAACGTTGTAATACACAAAGTTTTTAAGACGTTGTTCACCGTATGACAAAGGAATGGAAAATTTGTTACATTAACTATTTTATAACAAATTTCATATTGAAATGATGTTTTAGATATATGGACTAAATACCGAAAACTGAACCCAACACATTGCCTAAATGATGTTTTAGATATATGGACTAAATACCGAAAACTGAACCCAACACATTGCCTTTATGGCTCCTGCTCCTGTTGGGCAGCACAGAGTTAAGAGCAGAGGAGACGACTTCTTTTGTTTAAAAAACAAAGGGCATCACTCACCTAATGTATACTGAACACCTGCAGTATTGCCTATAACCAAACCAAAAACTGAGCTCATTTAAAATGAAATTATCGTACAGCACATTTAGCATCAAGTAAGCAACTGTCCTAGCAAATATGTGTCCCACAATAATCAATGTAATTAAACTCACAAACACTGAGGAAGAGACATCAATGCTTTCAGTGGCTTAAATGCACAGCTTATATTTCAGAATGAGAGGCCACATTTATAGACCAGCTGGAAGGTGTCTAAATATGCTTCAAACTGCATGCTTCTCTAATTCTCCTTTCCTTGTTTGGGAATGATTGGATCATACCCCAGATCTTTTGGGCTCCACAGTGAGACTGACCCCACTGGCAGCAGCAAAGGGTGAGGATGTTGGCAAGAGGTCCCACCTGGAGACAGGAGCCCATGATTCCTCAGCACATTCATATGCCTTAATGTTCTCATCATTAGGATCTGACCCACACCATCGGAACACAGATTTGAAACAAGAGAAGCCTAGTATGCACACTATAAAATATAATGACCTACAACCTCCATCCTTCCTGTCTCAGGTCTGCCTTTTAACCTCGCTGACTGCCTAGTCCTCAGGCAGTCTCAAATGGGTGTGCATGAAACAGACCTTCTTTAGGGTACCATGCACTGTGCAAAAACTTTTTGGATTTTCCTTTCCTTGGCCCTTGATAATTTTATAGCTAGTAATTTATTGACACAGACTAAATCACTTGTTTTTAATTTTAATATTTTGTGTAATCTCTGGATTCTCAAATCCATGTACAAGGAGCATCCAATGGGGAAACTAAACTATAGTTCAAATGAAAACCAGTTTTGACTGGTTCAACATTTTTCTGTGCTCTGTTCTTTGATTTTGTACCTGGAAAGCCAACCAACCCTGTTTCCCACGGCTCTTCACACTCTTATTGTAAGCTATGGTGGTGTCCTGTGGCCTTACTATAGCTCAAGTTGCCTTCCACAGGATGGAGATGCTGTACAGTGTTTGCTTCAGAGAGCCATTTAAAATCAGTATCAACACCATCTCTGCACAACAATTAATGTTTATTATGTTGCTTTATGTTTTATTTTCCAATTAACTGAGTAATATTTCTGTGTCAAACTCATGAGAGACAGGAAGCTCGACCTATGGTCTCTTACCTTTTCCTTGCAACAGCAAACAAGTAGAAAGTTTTCCTTTTCATAAAACTGATTCAACAAGTAACATTTTCATTTGTTGCAAAAATTGTTTTATAACAACTAGCTTATGTGCTTCAAAGGACAACAGCAATTCTTTCCTTTCTGAAATGAGATTGCTATTCAGACACTCCCTTTGATTTAGGATCTGAAAGGAGTATTGGGGGAAAGTTTCACAGAAACATTCCCAGTGTTAATGGAATCGAGACCACTCTGGAAGGCCCGAGAGCCAGCTTACCTTGCATTCATAAAGCACACACATTCCAGAGGATGAGTAGACTGTGTTGCGTTCTCCCTCAAAGTAGCTCCGTCCTTGGAAATGGCAAATTGCTTTAGCAAAAAAGAGACACACACCGAAGCTTTGTTAGGAAACATGGTTCAGAAATGTGCAGACCATTTTCTTACTATTTTATCTGTTCCTAATCTTTTATTCAAAGTCATTTGAATGACTAAAATCATATATTCAGTCTACAGTAAGGTACATATAAACCTTAATTAGCAGCATAAAAATTAAGTTGAGAGAGTGAAATGAGGCACAAAAGGATAATGAGGGTCTCTAAATCAACATGATCTATACACCTATGACCTCACGGAGGCTGAGCTGCATGCATAGGTCTGCATCCGATGGGGTCCTAGAGCTGAAAGGAGAAGTGGACACATGTCCCACCTCTAACCAGGAAGCTGTCTCCAATGGATAGCTATTTGCAAACGAAATATCCTTTTTTCCAAGGGAACGCCCTAGGGAAACAAACTATTCTTTTTTTTTTCACATTGAGGTGGGTCCAAAGCCCTCCCTCCTATGTCTAGGCTGAGCAAGGTATTCCTCCAAAAATAATGGGCTCCAAAGTGCCAGTTCATGTACTAGGGATAAATCCTGGACCCACTGGCAGTGGCCCCACAAGCTGCCCAAGTCATACAATACAACTGTCATCCACATTCAGAAGGCCTAGTTTAGTTCTACGCTGATTCCTCCGCTATCAGTCTGGGAACAGTGAGCTCCCACTAGTTCAGGTCAGCTGTTTCTGTGGGTATCCCCATCTTGGTTTTGACCCCTTTGCTCATATTATTGTTTTTCCCTCTCTACAGCTGGTTTCCAGAAGCTCAGCCCAGTGCTTAGTTGTAGATCTCTGTATCTCCTTCCATCAGTTGCTGGATGAAGGTTCTATGATGACAATTAAGATCATCATAAAAATGATTACAGGGGAAGGTCAGTTCAGGCACCCTCTCCACTGTTGTTTAGGGTCTTAGCTGGGATCATCTTTGTGGATTCCTGGGAATTTCCTGATGCCAGGTTTCTTGCTAGCCTCATAATGGCTCCCACAATGAAGATATCTCATTCCTTACTCTTGCTCTTTGTCCTTCCCCCATATCAACCATCCTGTTCCCTCATGTTCTCCTCTTCCCTTTCTCTCCTCCCCCTCGCCTTCTGCCTTTCATTCTCCCCCACCACCCAACTCCCAGTTTTCTCAGGAGATCAGAGAAACATACATGGATCCCACTGGGAAGGGGAAATAGATAGGAAACAAACTACTCTTATGAGTAGACTTCCTACCCAGCAGTAGATGGCCAACAGGAAATTAATTCAATACTATTTTTGAAGGTTCCTTGTCTCAAAAAGTGTTAGGGGTTTTTAAAGATTTTTACCTTATTTTAATTTTTATTTTATTTATATATTTTCCTCTCTTTTTACCCTACATGTCCTTTGTATATATATTATAGTGGTGCCAGAGAATTGTCTGTATTCTGTCAATCATGTTTTAAAAAATGCTGATTGGCCAGGCAGGAAGTATAGGCGGGTCAACCAGACAGGAAGTAGAGGCAGGGCAATGAGAACAGGAGAATTCTGGGAAGGAGGAACCACATTCCTTCCAGTCCTGCCCAGATCAAAGAAGAAGCAGGATGTGACTTACCCAGCTGAAAAAGGTACCTAGCCATGTGGCTAACATATATAAAGATAATGGGTTAATATAGTTACAAGAGCTAATAGGAAGCCTGAGCTAATGGGCCAATCAGTTTATAGTCTATGTAGACCTGTGCGTGATTTTCTTTGGGACTTGCCTGCTGTGGAGTACTGGGCAGGATGAAAACCCCAACAAGCTGGCCCTCATACTACATTATAGGTTCCAGTTTGGTGTTTTCATGGGATGCCTGAGTATACGAAAAAATGGTTTTCTACATATATACCTGTTTCTTGTGCCTTTTCTTGGGCTCTTTCCCTTCTATTTCTTTGTTTTGTCCTATTCAAACGTGTTAGCTTTGTTCTCTTATTATATTATTTTTGTATTACTCCTTAGAAGCCTTTTTTCCGTAATGAGAGACAGAAAAGGATAAATCTGAATGTGGGGTGGGAAGTGGAAAAGAACTGGGAGGAGTAGAGGAAGGGGGAACTGCAATCAGGATGTATTTATTATATGAGAAAAAAGGTCTACTTTCAATAAAAGAGGGAAAAGGAAATAACAATGCTTGCAGCTATTTAACTGCCCGATGGCTGATGGATGACATTCTCCTTAATACCCCTAAGTGTGCACTTGGGTGGCAACAAATGCCTGGTGTATTTTAATATGCTGTAGCATTTTAAGACAAATTAGGAAGGTCTTTTATTTACAACATGCACATGTAAGCTTTATGATTTTTAGTTTATACTACTATACATGAATATTCATGAGTTGGGACACCTCATTTAAGACATTGAGGTAATTAACATGGACCTACCTTGCTTCCATCCAAATGACAGAAAACATTTAAACATTTTAAACATAACTCAGAAACATGGAAGTGAGTTGTAATCGAACTGGTAGGTCTCCAATCAGTTCTTTATGAATCTTGAAAATACTAAAAATTAAACTAATAGAAGCTGCTCTTACTTTGATGTGATCATTTCCAATGCCGATGCTGAGTCTTATCTGGGTTCCTGTCATACTACAGCAGCCTAATCCTAGGGTCATTATCTGACTTTAGGTTTTAGACTCTAAACCAGTTACTCTCAGTCTTCCTAATACTGTGACCATTAACACAGTTTCTGTTGTTACTATATAACTGCAATTTTGCTACTGTTATGAGTCGTAATGTGAATATCTGATATGCAGTATATCTAATATGTGACCCCCAGAAGGGTCATGACCCATAGGTTGAGAACCACTGCCTAAAGTGACCTTTGGTTTGCAGTTTTGAAGTTTTCTTTGAGAGGCCCTATCATAGATTCATAAATTCCAAGTAACATACCAATACCTCAAGATAACTGAACTGGTTTGGATACTGATGAAGATGACTGACTGATACAAACAGACCCTGGACTTTGTTCCTCATATATAGTAAGTCCCAAATTTTATTTTAGTCATATGGAACTTATAATGTCAGCATATCCTTTTAGTTCTTATCTATAGGAATTTAAAAAAAGTATTTCACTCTTTGAAATTTATATTTCCTCTCATATTTTAAAACACAACTTGCCAATCACCATTGGTAATAGTGAAATAAGAAATATTTGTACTAATATTACTTCATAAATATTAAGTGTCAAAGTTTGTAGCCTAATTTTCAAAATAATTAGCTGTTTATTTAAAGGCACACATTTAACATTTAAATAATGGAATCCATGCACATCTTTAAAAAGCCAAGTGGATCCCCTTACTCAACTTGTATTAAAAAACTTAACTAGATAAGTACAACTACTAGAGAACTGGTTATAAATTTTTGGAGCTAGCTAAAAAATAATACAACTTAAATATATAAATTATATTACTTAGAAACTGTCTAAAAGTTGCTCAATCATGAATATTTATAATGAAACGACTGATATGTCAGCTGTATACCATGTGTCACATTATGAGCTAAAATAACATATGTGTTTCCTTAATAAACCCAACTGGTTGCTAAATATTTCTTCCATGTGTGATTTAAAGTATGTGCTTATCTTAGTAAATGCCACAAATCCAGCATACCAGAAACTGGTCAACCATACACTTACTTACATGGAATACATCCTATATTCTATAAAGGAATGAAAAATGCACCTTTCTAATTTCTAATTTAGGCTCAGAACCTGAATTCAAAGGATTCAAAGTTTACTACACAATGTGGTAGCCTCAGCTTCAAGTCCAAGGGTGGGTAAAAGAAAAATCCCGGGGGCTGGAGAGATGGCTCAGTGGTTAAGAGCACTGCTTGCCCTTCCAAAGGTCCTGAGTTCAATTCCCAGCAACCACATGCTGGCTTACAACCATCTATAATGAGATATGGTGCCCTCTTCGGGCCTGCAGGCATACATGCAGAATACTAAAAATACTGTATACATTATAAATAAATAAATCTTTAAAAAAAAGAGAAAAATCCTGGTGTCCTGGTGCAGGAAGCCATTTGGAGAAACTATGCTCAAATTTCTAAAATGATTGTTCATAAATGTTTATTTTCATTTTAAAAGGGTTGGTTATAAACTATAATGGTCATTTATAAGCTTTAAAAGAATTAAATAAATAAATAAGGGGGATATAATATACAGATTGCATTGGTATGGATCTTGGTCTATCGATACAAATTTAGGTAGATTTTGTTACACTTTATATATATGTATGTATATAAATATTTCTACTCTTATTTAAGGCATTATGTTTGTGTTGTTCATTTAAAAATGTAATGTATAGTCAAGAAATACAGATTAATAGATAGTTATCTATAATAGTCATGTAGCTACGTTAGTTAGGTTTTCTAGGTGCACAGAGGTATATTTCAGATGGGCAGGCATTCTTCAAACCTTTCAAAGACCTACAAAAATGGTATTTAAAATGTTTTAAGAATTTAGATTTTTCTCAACAGTGGGACATGTCTACTTACAGCAGCAACCACTACTTCAGAGAAGTTAATGGGAATTGAAGAAATTCGTTAAGGAATTTGCCTTCAATTGACAAGGCTAACTATCCATTTGTGCAAGAAACTGCTCTTGCCTGGAATGCTTGATGCTATACTGTATGAACTGAACATGCAGGACCCACAGAAAACTGACTGCTGATCTTGCCTAAAAAAGGTGAGACAGTCCTTCAAGGCTCTTGCTTCATGAAAGAGTTTGCCAGACATTCTGCAGGACACAGAAGAAAGTGACTGACAAACTGCCAATATAGGTGAAAGGGTCTTTCAAACATCCTGTTTCATGGAAAAGTCTGCCAGATAGATACTATAAGCCTATAGGCTGAAGATGGATGACCCAAAGTTACCGTCCAGGCACTGAGATGTCTCTGTCAATTCTAGAGTTTTGGAAGTTGCTTATAATGTGCTTCCTGTTTACTTAGATAAGATTATATCCTTCTTGGGCTTTTGATGGAGTTGAAGACAGATAGCTATAGTTACAGTTTCCCTTAGTTATGATAAAAGATAAATTAGATATGAAAGTTTCCAGATACAGACTAAAGATTGTAAGTGGAATTCTTGCTTGATAACTGTTTTATTATATGTAATTTTATTATGTTAAAGTTAAAACTTTCCTTTGTATTTAGATAGAAAAGGAGATATGTATGATATTGAATGTCCCTCTGTATGCTGTTAACATATTTTATTACCACTGGTTAATAAAGAAGCTGCTTTGGCCTATGGCAGAGCAGAATATAACAAGGTGGAAAGTTGAAGCAGAGATAGAGGAGGAAAGAAGGTGGAGTCAGAGATATACCATGTAGTTGCTGAAGGAAAAGACGCTGGAGCCTTACTGGTAAGCCACAACCTTGTGGCAATACACACATTAATAGAAATGGATTGATTTAAGATAGAAGAGCTAGCGAGAAATATGCCTGAGCCACTGGCCAAACAGTGCTGTAATTAATATAGTTTATGTGTGATTATTCAGGTCTGGGAAACCAGGAAATCAAAGTATGTCTCTGATTATAATGTCTAGTGCTCTGTAGGTAGCAGGACTCAAACATGAAGGACACATGATCCCTGCCACCACTATTTAGTAGATATACAGACTCACACATAACTCATTTCAGTAGAAGTAGAGCTGGTACTATCTAATTGAAGAATTAATAACTGCTAGATCAATGGGACAGGACAGTTTGGGAAGAGTGACAAATAAAAAGAGCTGAAGAAGAAATTATTGAAGGTCTGGTCAAGGACCCAGAAGCTTGACCACTGCAGGTCATCTTCAGACTGTGTCTAATCAATAGAAGGAGAAGAACGTTTCACTGGAGTGGATCTGAGTTATGCTGAAAGGCTGACTAGGAGCTGATTGTGGCCCTAGGATCAGTCACCTTAGAGGAAGAGGCAGCAAGGAAATGTGGCCAGTTCCTTCTCTCTAGCCTTCCATTTTCTTTTGCCAAGGTCTTACATTGTGAATACCCATACAGAGAGCTAGCTGTGAAGCAGGACCAGGACTATGTCAACCACAGAAACCAGGTTCCCAGAATTCAGAGTAGGAGAGATGATGGAACTGGAGGTGAGGAGCTCAAGAAGGTTGCTCACTGTTGACCTTTAAGATGTCTCACAAGCAAAGGCTTAAAGAAGGTCAGGAGAGAGGAAAATACTTGACAAGTTTTGAAGAGAGAACACTATCTTTTACTTTTTAAAATGTAGTCCCAAAATAAGGGAGAAACTTACTGAAAAGCCACAGGGTGAAATGTGGAACCTGAGACCTTGGAAGATCAAGTATCTAACAGAGCAGGAAAAATGGATTAGTTCTACACCCTGTTTTTGATCAAGTCCTGCACATGGAAATCTCAAAGTCTCAAGGATGGAGCTAATTCCAGTGGACACTGCAATGGAAGACCAGCTCCAGATTTTCAGAACTGAAGAGCATCTGCCATTGACCAGTGGACTACCAGTACGTATCTTCACTTCTCCAACAAAACGGCGAGGAACTTTGACTTTGTGACAGTGAACTCTGTTTTAATTGAATTGCATGCATGCATCTGTGACCACAAAGGCTTCCTTTCTTTCGTAATTCCAGTGTATATCTGTCAGTGTGCCTATGTGCATATACAACATTAAGTTCCTTGTGACTCAACCCTAGCTGCTTATGCTTCAAATCATTCACCTGCTGAAAACACAATATAGCAATTAGGATATATTTTCAAGAATCCATGTTGAGCCATTGTATTTCATATAGATTATTATAAGAAGTGAAACTTCGCATATTTAATATATGAATCATCTAGAAGAAATATATTTATTCATTCAGGCAGTTCACTCTGTGCATGAAGCAACTACCCGTTTCTGAAGTCAGAATATGCCACAGTACTATGACTATGTCAACTGCATGTTTTCGTTGACGGATACTACTGTTTGTGTAACTCAGAAAATTACCATTAGAATCATGAATTATGTGATTATGTCATGCAGCATTTCACAAGCACAGCCTGTTCAGAAGTAACTAGCAACATTCACAACACCTTGGAGAAATTTAATAGGATTATATAACAATAGGCGTACACATTTGACCAAAGCTATGATAAACATCACACACTACAGTTACTGGTACCATAATTATGAAGAAATCTACAAAACAAATTCACGCTAATTACTTTTACTCCCACCTATTATCACAATGCAAATAGCAACAAGAAAGACTGGAGACAAAACTGATGCAAAACTGACAGCTGTCAGTTGTTAAAAAGTGGAAAATGATTTATAATCACAGATTGAGAAACAGATAAGTGAAAGAAGCCTGTAAAACTGTGAAAATTCTAAATTGCACAATAAAATCCTGATTTACCGGTCTTTAAAGCAGAGCTGTGAACTATAATTTCCCCCAATGAATTTCAAATTAACTTCTACAATCTGGCATAGAAAAAATTCAAAAACAACTGAAATATTTTAGAATATATAATCAAAGGGGTAAGCCATATTTCACTTCTAAAGTCTGTTCACTGACTACATATTTAGTTTCTTTTTTCAATCAGTGAATTAAAGCTATATGTATCCATTTCAATTTCCCAACACCTTTGGTGTGGCCCAGCCCAATTAAAAGTTAGCCAGCCACTCTATAATTGGACACAAGACTTATTCCACAAGAGAAAAGCCATGGCTGGTGCTAAGGGCTCGTGAGGTCATGGATTTAGAGATGGACCTTCCACCACCACTAGGCCAGCATACATAATCTCTGATACAGTCTAAACATTTGTCCTTATAGCCACAGATCAGAGTAGTCCTCACATCTCATCTAGGAAGCTTCTTCTTGCAACAGACAGACACCATTAAAGAAAACCCCAAACAATCAAAATGCAGAACTGTGGAGCCATCCACAAAGCACTCCTACACCTAAGACCCAGAGGACACTGCAGAGGAGGGAGAAGAAGGATGCTAAGGGGCAGAGGGTCAGGGTGTTGGCTGTGATATTATGTCTCCTACTAGTACCAGAAGCTCCACTGATAAAGTCCCAGCAGTATGACTGTGACAGCCTAAACATGAACTGAGCAAGAACAACAAGAGACATGCCATAGTACATGAGGGGAAGCTCTCAAGGCCTTAGCCCTACACAGACAAAGCAGGCAACAAAGGAATGTGGGGAGTGGGAGAAATAGCACACCCATTATTTCTCCAATACCTAACTGTCAGCCCTGAAAACACATATGAGTATCATTATATAGAGTGAGCAGGTTATATTTAGAAATACATGATGTATATGTATATGCATTATACACACACACATTCATTTGTGTAGCAAGAATTAATGAAGTATAGGCTGTGGAATAAAGAAGAGCAGGGAGGAGTATGTTGGATGGGTTGGTTGGAAGAAAGGGAAGTAGGAAATGATATAATTATACAAAATAAAAACAAATGCAAAAATGTAAAATAAAAATAAAAGAAGTCATAATTAAAAGAAAAACAGTAACACCAAAAAGCAAAGTTAGAGGCACCAAGAGATAACCTGTAAAACAGACTCTGTGGAGATGTGGCTCTTGTTTCTCTAAAATTCCTTTGGAAAGAACCAAGAGTCAAAAGTCTTTGATGGAAGAAATTGTCTATGAGAGGCATAATTTCATACAAAGGGTTTGAAATCTGTGTTTCTTTGGGGCATCTTCTCAAAGATACAGGAACACTGGCAGTTGTTTCAGGGTAAGACAATGACAGTTATTTGTTAGTGATATACAACTAGATTCGGCTGCAGGAGAAAATATCTCATTAACTACTATCATGCATATTTGGTCTTTATTACACAACTTAAAAAAGAAAGACCAAAACAGAGAACTCTCAACAGAGGAATCTAAAGTGGCTGAAAGACACTTTAAGGAAATGTCCAACATCCTTACTCATCAGAGAAATGCAAATCAAAACAACTCTGAGATTCCATTTTTATACCTCTAAGAATGGCCAAGATCAAAACTTATGCTGGAGAGGTTGTGGGGTAAAAGGAACACTCCTATATTGCTGGTGGAAATGCAAGCTGGTACAGCCCCTTTGGATGTCAGTGTGGTGATTTCTCAGAAAATTGGGAAACAACCTTTTTCAAGACCCAGTAATACCATTTTGGGGTATATATCCAAAGGATGCTTAATTGTACCACAAGGCATGTGCTCAACTATGTTCATAGTAGCTTTGTTTGTCATAGCCAGAACCTGGAAACAACCTAAATGTCCCTCAACCAAAGAATGGATAAGGAAAATATGGTACATTTGCACAATGGAGTACTGCACAGCAGAAAAAAAATAATGACATCTTGAATTTTTGCAGGAAAATGGATGGAGCTAGAAAACATCATTTTGAGTGAGGTCACTCAGACACAGAAAGACAAGCATCACATATACTCACTCATAAGTGGTTTTTAAATATACAGCAAAGAAACCCAGCCCAAAATCACAATCCCAGAGAACTTAGACAACAATGAGGACCCTAAGAGAGACTTACATAGATTTAATCTACATGGGA
>LOEQ01003256.1:80203-110926 GCA_001685075.1 Bramus lutescens | reverse complement strand
GGGGAGAGGCAGGGAGGGGAGCAGAGAAAAATGTAGGGCTCAATAAAAATCAATTAAAAAAGAAAGGAGTTTATAATAAATGTGCTTGGGGGCAGGCAGATCCTACAGACACATCCACAAATGCCTCAGCCATCTGAAATCTGCACATTTACAGTCCCTGCTTGTTTGTCACGTGATCTTTGTGCAGTCAATTCACAACACGGTTGTAGTAAGACCTACCCACTAGCTGACAGGAACTCATCTCTCTCGGCCCTTTATAATGCTTAAATCTTGATTGTAGTACTGAACACACAGTCCTTGTCTATATTTGGTTGCACACTTTTAAAAACGCATTTCTACCTGTTAAGAGGACATTTATCATTAAATTTCTTGAGAACCCAGCACTATCCTGCATAATAAAAATCTTAAACTTTGTTCCTTTTTTTAAAGTAAAATTCTATCCTAGATTTCTGTTTGATAAAAATAAGTAAACTAAATCTTCCTAAACCTTATAAACTTTCCCCTTCATTCTCATTTTTGGATTTTGAATCTTAATTATGAAAGTTCTACAGATCAAGTCTCACAGAGCCAACCTATGAAATTATCAAAGCACCTGCAACAGGAGCATGTCTGTTTATCCATGGTGGTGAGTTATTGACATGAGTGATAAAGGGAACATGCTCTAATAACATCTCTACTTAGACAGCTTTGCAAGAAAATGTTTCCTCCCTTCTCCCTCAGTAACACCAACTTTGTGAGCAAATGCTATTTGAAATGAACAGAGTTTCAGGGTTCTTAAATAATTCACACATTCATCAATTATACATGATTGCTTCCTTTAACTAAATCTCATTAATTGTTTGGAAATGTAGTTGTTTGCAAAACTAATAGTAGAATTTAGGGAAAGAGGTCCTGAGTGGAGGTGTCAACTCTCCTTCCCATCCAGGCACATCACATCCTCAGGCTTCTAAAGGACTAAAGGATGCTCCTCTGGGGGCCTCAATCAAAGTCCGCAGCCTATTCTTCCAAAAAGAGAACAGATCTTGAAATACCATAAATCCAGCAGCAGTGAGGATCCAGGAGCTAGATAATAAAAATAACTCCAAGAATAGAACCAGAAGAAAAGTTCAAAATACTGTGTCCAGAGCAGCCTTTGGGTTATGAAGTTTAGGCTCTGGGAAAAAAAAAGACTGAGTATTTAAAGGACACCAGCGGGAGGGCAAAGTCTGCTGCAGGCAAGAGGAAATAAGTGGTTTTGATTCGAACTTAATTGTGCCCAATTAAAGGACAACAAATGGGCTGGCTAGATGGGGGAGGTGGTAAAAGTGCTGGTCACCAAGGGTTATGACTAAGTTCAGTCTCCAGATCCTAATGCAAAAGGAATGAACTCATGCCTCTGACCAGTTGTCCTCTGCCCTTCATAAGCATGTGTGCACTGTATATATATATACATATATATATATGCATACCCATACACACATTACTTGTCTTTTACATTAATTAATTAATGTAAAACTTCCTTGAGTTACAACCTAAAATATACTATAAAATGAATTTTATTTCAAAGTGTCGTTTTTCTGATTCCTTTTGTGTAATGTGTGTGAGTGTTTTGTCTGTGTGTACATCTGTGTGTTACTTGAGTGCCTAATGGCCACTAAGACAAAGAGAATGTCATGTCCTCTGGAAATGGAGTTACAGACAGGCATGAGGTGCCATGTGGATGCTGGAATGAAATCCAAGTCCTCTGTAAGAGCAGCCCACACTATGAACCATTCAGCCAACCCTCTGGTCCCCCTATTTTGATACTTGACCCTGGTCCAATTGCCATAGAACAGAAGTTTTATCTCTGTAATTCTTTATTTAAAAATACTGCTATACACATAGAGACTGAAAATAGGGTTAAAGATGAGCAACAGATACTGGGCTTGTGGCATTAGAACTTAACATACTGGTGCTTTTTAGGGACAATGTTGATATCCAAATGACAGAAACAAGGTCAAAGAAAATACAAGGGCAGCCTCAAAGGTACCTGTAATGAAGTAAATACACTAACAGGATTTAAAATAGGCACAGCCAGCCGAAATGAGCGATACTTCATGATTTCAAGGTTGTCCTTCCCATGCTTTGTCAGTCATAACAGGGAGTTATGGGGAGTTCACATCCTTAATTCAATACTCTCAGATATTAAAGTCTTCCTATGGACTAAATATTAACTTCCAGACAACCTCCTAAATGTGTTTACATTGTAGAAAAGAGGGCTCCCTTAAAAAAAACCAACCAATCAACCAAACAAACAAAAGCAACCCCCCTGGAAAAAAATTAATAGTTTTCAAAAGAACTCTTGATTTCTGCTTTGGTGTTTTGTGCAAGGAGAGGTTTTTTTTGTTTTTATTTTTTGTTTAGAACAGATTTTTTTAAGAAAAAAAATGTAAAGAATTTCTTGAGTCCTCAGAAGATAAGAAGATAGATTATAATGGCGGTAAGGAATTGAAGACAATATGTTATTTCTGTCAATACCTACTTCCATTACAGTAGCTGAACATTATAACCATGAGGGGACATGTTTCATTGACAAGGAAAGTAGAACACATAATATAAAAATGGAAAGTTTGCATAATGTCAAATATTTCAAAGCCAGGATTGGAAACCATCTGACTTCTGTATATGTGCTATTAGTACTAAATACGCAGTAGATTCAGTCAATATGCAAACATTCATTCTTTGGATTAATTTTGTGAAACATTTTCCTATCACCAGTGACACCTTTTAGCTATGTGTTGTTCTTATATTACAATGAGGAGACTGGACACAAAACTTTGTAAACTGTAAGGCATGATCTTCTTCAATATAAGCCACACACATCAGTACTTTAGGAAATGAAATGTAAAGATCTCGAGCAAGCAAAACCATGGGGCACTGATCACAAGACAGCTTCAGAAGAAGGGTACTTTTAAGGTGCAGTTCACTGAGAGGTATATAATGGCACACAATAGCACCATGAATATATAGGGTGTAACCTGTAATTGAACATAGGAATATTCTACAACTGTAACCAACAGCTGCTGGACTAAAGGTCCACTCAACAGGAGGGAACTCATTTCTCACACACACACCTGGCCAAGAACCTGTGGATATGAGGGCTTAGACACTAGATAGAACTTAGTACTATCATTTTGCTATGCTGATACAGTATCTAGCTGCCTTCTAAATAGTTATCCCGATACCTACAGGTTAACCCAGACTTCATCCCTCATCAGGGAGGCTTCTTGTTGCAGTGAACAATGGTTAAAAAAGACAAACACAATTGATCAAAATGCAGAGAGTAAATGACCATTGAATATTTATCCACATATGGGACACTTCCTCTCCTCACGTCTCAGGGAACACACAGCAGAGGGAGTCAGAAGATCGTAAGAGCTGAGGGATTGGAAGGATCGCTGTGAAAGTGTCTTCTAGAGACAATATGTGGAAGTACTCATGAACTCACCAGAGCTGTGGCTACCTTCACAAGATTAAGGCATTCAGTACTCCATCATGAAGAAGCAGGAGGCAGCTCACAAGGTTCCACTCCCAGTTGAAAACCTACAGACGGTTGACAGCTACCAGGAAGTACAGGAAGTCACTTTTCTCCAGTGTGTGGCCCCTGGTAAGATACCTTTGCTACAGTGGAGAGCACCACACCTACCTGGATGTGGGCAACATTACTTGGGCTCAGTGGGAGGGTCATGTGGAGAAGGATCCTAGGCACAAAGAATTAAACAGCAAACTTGTGATGTCCAAGTTCAAAGGAAAGCAGAAAGCAACAACAGAAGACACAGGAGAAGCAAAGGAGTTCATAGAGATACGAGCAATGGCGGCCAAGCCTGGAAAGAGGAACCTCCTGCCAAATAGGAAGCTGCCTTCCCTCTTGTAAGAAGACTCAGCAAAGTGTAGAAAACGATGGGCATGCACTTCCAGGAAGAACTATACACCCCTCCGAGCCAGGACAGAGTCCTTCAAGTGCTTCGGGAAGGGTGAGCCTTTGAAAAGGGCACATGCAGAGGAAGGCATTAGTGTTGGGGAGATCAGGGAGGGAGCACTCCTGATACAAAGACCAGAAGACAGAGAATCATAACATGCTGTGTGCCACCATACTAATAAATATCCAGCCAAGAAACCTAGGCAAGCTGGACAGCGTTTGTTACAAATGAGTTCACTACAGATGCATATTTAAATATGAAGAACATTTAAAACTCTCCACTTCCCATGAGAAAGAACCGCTGATGGTGGAACATGGGGTTTTCATTTTCAAGCTGATGAATTATGGCTAGGCTGGAAAACTATTCGTTATTATCCAGGAGAAAGAAGACCGAGAAGAGAGAAAACCATTAACAATTGAGCAGTGCTAGCCACATAGATACTTACTCAGTGGGATACATGTGTCACAGTTTTAACTTCAAACACTATTATATCTGCAATGTTTTTGTACAGAATACGTTTTTTTCTGTTTTTTAATTTTTATTACTTTTCTTCTTACAGAATAGTATATATCATGTTTTTTTGGTATATGGATCCAGTGTGGTGAACCCATCAGGGCAATTAGCATAGTTATCTCATTACACACAATACACAACAGGCTGCTGGGACTGGTACATGCCGCTGTGTGCAGTGGGACAGTCCTTCTCTTGCTGTGCTTGGAGAATGCTTCCCAGATTCCCTGCACGTCCTTCCTATTTTCTACTTTGCATTTAGTAATTATCATCACACCCTCCCGCACTTTGAAGTAAGCCTTTTAGCTTCCACATAGGAGAGAAAGCATATGGGATTTGCTTTTGTCTAACTTATTTTACCTAACATTTTATCTTCCAGATCCATTTTGTCAAAATTACAGCATTCCATTGTATTTTGCGACAATCAAATACTCCGTGTATATATACCACATTTTCCTTATCTACCACTTGTCAAGGCACACTTGGGTTGATTCGTTATTTTTTATCTATTATTTTTCTATTTATTTTACAACCTGACTTGCAGCTTCCTTTCTCCCCTCCTCCCATTCCTTCTCCCACTTCCTCCTCCACCTATGTTCAGAAAGTGACAGGCCTCCCATTTTTGCCAAAAAAGCATGACATACAAAGTTGAGGTAGGACTAAGCTCTGATCCTCTTCTTATATTAAGGCTGGACAAGGCAACCCAGCATTAAGAACAGGTTCCCAAAAGCCAGCCAGAGCGTTAGTGACAGCATCCTGCTCCCGCTGCAAGGAGTCCCACAAGTAGACCAATTCACACAACTGTCATACATATCCAGAAGGTTTAGCCTGCCCCATGCAGGCTCCATAGTCTTTGGTCCATAGTCTGTGAGCTCCCATAAGCAGGCCAATTGCTGCTGTGGGTTCCTTCCTCCATAGTGAGACCTTTTCTGCTTCAGCTTGTACAGGTCTTGTGAGTTTGTATCTGTAACTTCCCTATTGTGTCCAGAAAACTCTGTACTTCCTTGGGGTCATTCATTGACTTTGAATTTTATAATCTTCCCACCTCTTCTTTCTCAGTAGTCCCTGAATCTTGGGAGAACGTGATGTGATATAGATATCTCATTCAGGTCAGAGTACTCTGCTGTCGTTTCTTTGTTTCCTGACCAGTTGCAGATGTCTGTGTCAATGACTATCTATTACAAAGAGAAACTTCTCTAATTAGATTTGAGAGATGCACCACTCTCGGTGCACAGTAAGAAGTCGTTAGGACTCAGATTAAAGAGTATGTCCATTCCACAGAATAACCGCAGATTCTCCCTGTGACCTGCCTAACTACAGGTTCTTGGCCCTTAATACTGACATGGGTTCCACCTGGTGGACCAGAACTTGAATCCAAGATGAAAATGGTTGTTTTCCTCCATGACATTTGTGCCACAACTGCACCAGCTGGTATATCTTGCCATGCAGATTATAGCTCACAGGGTTCACAGATGAATCCAAATGATGTTTTCTTTTCTCTTCTTAATGGCACCATGGAAGCTAGCTGGTACAGATAAAGCTTCCAAGTCAACACCAACTATATTTCTCAGTGTTCTATGACTTGAGTATGTGATGTCTTCAACAACAGGCCATAGTTTCAAGTTCTGGAGAGTACTCAAGAGCAATGACAATAGCCTGTGGTATTGGAAGGTGGGTCTGTGGGATTGCACTGGCCAGCAGCTCCAACAGATGTAACCATTTCTGGGATTGGGAGCTTTATTTATTAGTCTGTGATGTGATGTGGAGGAGGGGCATTGCTGATCTACTGCAGGGCAATGGCATTCAATTTATTTTTATATACGTATATGCTTGTATTTTAGGAAGCTTCTGCAGTACAGGTTTTTATATAACGTTTCCTGAAGAGTTTTAGTGTTTGTGATCCTCGTCACATTCCCTCCTCCCTCCCGCCCTCCCACTATCTACAACATTTTTCATTACTTGTTCCAATATTATCATTTGCCCCTGTGTATCATTATAGTCTATCTTCCTTTTCCAGAAAGCCCCACATCCCCAAGGCCACAAGACACAAATATCTAAGTATTCAATAATAATCTCCACAACTGACAGAAGACATACATGCCTGGATTGTCTTACTCAGAATGATTATTTCCAGCACCACCCAATTACCTCCAAATTCAATAATTTCATTCACATTAGCTGAAAAATACCTTATTGTATGAATACTTTCATTATCTAATTAATCAGTTAATGAACATCTAGGCTTTCTCCAGTTCATGGCTATTTTGAGCAGAACAGCAATAAATATGGTTGAGAAAGTATGGCTATAGTAGGACATAAAGTTGTGTATATGTCCAAGAGTGCTATAGTTAGATCACATGATAGATCTAGTTTTAGGATTTTGAAAAACCTCCATACTTATTTCCAGGTTGACTGCACCAGTTTGCACTCTCACCAATAATGAATCCAAAATCTCAAGTAAGCTTTAAATACATTTCTCTGAAGACTAATGATGTTAAACACATAAAAATTTAATATTTGAGAACAATCTGTTTAATTCTATATCCTATTTTAAAACTGGGTTTCCATTTTCTTGATATTAAATTTTTTGAGGGTGTGTGTATGTGCGTGTGTGTGTGTGCATGTACTTACGTGTGCTCATGTGCTAGATATTGACCCCCTGTGAGATACATAGCTAGTACATAACGTTTTGACATTTTATAGACTGCCTTCTCCCTCACTCAAATGATCGTGTCTGTTGTGGTACAGAAGCTTTTCAGTTAGCTTCGTATAGTTCTTTTATTAACTGATTGTCTTAACAACTGGACTATAAGGGCCCTTTCTAGAAAGGCTTTCCCTGTGCCTAAACAGTCGAGCATATTTTTCTAAATGTAATTATCCATTTTGACCAGCACCATTTATTAAAGATGCTGTCTTTTCTCAAATGTACAGCGCTGTTTTATTTACCAATTATTTTTGTTTTACAGTAACTTGGTAGTATAACTTTAAATCTGAGGTGGTGAGATCTCTGTTCATTTTTTTGTTTGTTCATTTTTGTTGTTATTGCTTTTGTTATTCAAGACAATTTTGGCTATCCTTGGTCTTTCGTTTTTCCATAAGAACTTTGATTCTTTCTTTGATCATTCTGTGTTGGAATTTGCTGGGGATTTCACTAAATATGCAGATTGCTCTTGGCAAGAAAACAATTTTCACAATATTAATCATAATAATCCATGAACATGGGAGTACTTTATATCTTCTAATATCTTCAAATCTTAAAAATCTCACTGCATATTTTTTAATTTCTAAGTTAGATTTATTTCAACATAAATATTTGAGACTATTGTGTATAGGATGTTTCTTTGATTTCATTCTGGGTATGTTAATTGTATGGAGGAAGGTTTCTGATATTTCTGTGTTAATTTTGTATCCTGCTATCTTGTTGAATGTGGGTCTCAGCTTTAGGAGTTCTCTGGTGGAGTCCTCAAAACCTTTTAGGTATAGAATAGTATCATTTGAAAATATGTATTTTTCTTCTTTCTTTTCTAAATTGTATCCCCTTTATATATTTTAAGTGTCTCATTTTTCTAGCTAAGACTTAAAGTATTATACTGAATAGGAAGTGGGGGAGTAGACATCCTTTCCTTGTCCCTGGTTTTAGAGAAACTGCTTTGAGTTCTCTTTATAGCAAGATGTCAGGGGTAAGCTTCTTGCATATTGCTTTTATCATGTTGAAGTATGTTCTGTTTTCCTAGATTCTCCAAGATTTCTATCAGGAAGAGATGTTGGATTTTCTGGATCAAATGAGATGGTGGGTTATCCTTTAACTGTTTATGAGGTGGGTTATGTCCATTGTTTCACTGCGTTTCTGGGATGACGCTGACTTGACGGTGGGGAATAATATTATGGATGTGTTTTTCAATTTGGCTTTCACGTGATTTATTGTGAGTGTTTTGTGTTTATGCTTGTGCCCCCCTCCCCAAATCAGCCTATGCTCCTCCTCCTTCTTTTTCCTCTCCCTTGTCCTCTTCCTCTTCTTTTATTGACTGTTTTCTAGTTTTGGTGTACAGGTAATAATGTATTTATGGATATAATTTTGAAATGTCTCCTCTATTTTGAAAAATAGTTTGAGGCATATTGGGGTCAGTTTTTTGAAAATCTGGTAGAATTCTGGGATGAATCCACCTGGATCCAAGCATTTGTGTTTTAGTTGCTTTTTAATTACTGATTCTATTCCATTAGATAATAAGTAATTAGATAATTCTTTAAATTAATTCTATAAATGAATTATTTATTTTAGACCTACCAGCTTTAAATATATATGTATATATATACATATATATGTATATATATGATCCTATGAATTTCCTATCTTTCATCTCTAATTTTATTAATTTTGATTCTCTCTCTTTAGGTTAATCTGGCTAAAGATTTGCAAATCTCATTTTTTTTTACAAAGAACCAACTCTTTCTTTCATTGATTCTTTCTATTTTTTCCATTCCTATTTCATTAATCCCAGCTCTGATTTTAATATCTCTTCTTCTCTATTTGTTTGTTTTGTTTTGCTTTTTTAAGGCCTTCAGGCGCATATTTATGTCATTACTTTGATGACTGTCAATTTTTGGATGTAGGCCTATAGTGCCATACATTTTACATCTCGGCTTGACTTCATTGTGCTTATTAAGTGAAAATAAAAATGTCAGAAGCTTGACTAAAAAATGTGTGACCATCTTCATTTCAACAAGATAAACAATAAAGCAGCTGTTGCCTCAAAATTTGAGTGGTGGGAGCTAGTAACACTAGTCATGTTATTACCTGACTAATTCATCTTAATATGACTCTTTCCAGAAGCTTGCCCTGATTCTCACAAGTAAAAGAGATTTCATCTGCTCTGTACATGAACACTACTTCCAGTGTATCTGGAAAACAGTATCCGGGACCTTGTATGGTAACCAAGTGTCTCTCAATAAATGTAAATTTTTGAGGAGATAGACTACATTAGTTTTACAATCTCAAACATCTGCACAAGCATCTGGAACATAAAGATTTGCTCGATAAATACAAGAAGTTACAATAACTTGTGGCCCAATGACCCTATTGGTAAATACCAGGAGAGACACAATCATTATCTCAAATATCAGAACATGTGACCAGAGAAACCATGACCATATACCACACAGAAACTGTCATATTATCTCAAGAAGAGTTTTTGCTTTATTGTTTACTGAAGCACTCACTATTCCTAATGGCTAATATATGGAAATGAGCAGTCCATCAACAGATGAATGGAGAGAGAAAATGGATTATTCAC
This sequence comes from Bramus lutescens, assembly GCA_001685075.1. Classification (NCBI taxonomy): domain Eukaryota; kingdom Metazoa; phylum Chordata; class Mammalia; order Rodentia; family Cricetidae; genus Bramus; species Bramus lutescens. The sequence continues at coordinate 101,187 of LOEQ01003256.1, read as the reverse complement.
TGATTATGCACTAAAGTACATAAATACATAGGCAGACAATGGAAATTTATCCAACTTTCAAAAGGATGAAAACCTCTTTTGAGACACTGTGGAGAAATCTAAGGAACATTACTCAGCATGGAATGAGCTAGACCTAGATGGAGAAACTCCGTGTAATCCCACAGTCATGATGAATGTTACTTTTCTTTTGTGTGACGAAACACCATGGCCAGGACAACTTACAAAAGAAAGCATTTAATTGGGTGCATAGTTTCAGATGGTTAGAACCCATGGCAACATAGCAAAGGCATGGCAACAGAAACATTTGAGGGAACACATCTCAAATCACAAGCAGAAAGCCAAGAAAGCAATGGGGTTGGCACTTGGCTTTTGAGACTTCAAGGACTACTCCTAGTGACGCGCCTCCTCCAACAAGGCCACAACTGTTAATCCTTTCTAAGCAGTTCCACCCCAACTAGGGACCAAGTATTCAAACATGTGAACCTATGGAGGCCCTTCTCATTCAAACCAACACATGGAATCTTCAAAAGTCAAACTCAGAAACTGATTGCTGGGGTTCTTGTTGGGGGCACAGACAAGAACTGAGGGGATGTTGTCAAGTCTCCAAACTTGTAAGTATAATGTGAACAAGATTTGAAGATCTATGGCAGAGAAGCAATGATAGTTAACAACTATTTATGGCTTAGAATTCATTGGGATCAGATTATAAAAAGGTCAAGAAACTGTTCACTGCATTTGCAAAACTTACTATCATTTCTTTAAAATACTAAATATTATTCATGCAAAGGAATTAAAAATAAGTTAAATAAGTGTCAGAGGTTTTCTGGTTTTGTTTTTAATCACTAATAGGCCTACAGTGTGTCTTGAAGGGGACTGCATAAAGACTGAGTGCTGAGCAATGCTTAGCTTCCATGGGAACCTCATTAAATAGAACACAATTTGCTTGTAGAATGGGACTGGAAATCATCAGGCAGCTTTGGTTCATATAACCCAGATTCTTCAAAGGTGGATAGTATGAAAGCTCCAAAAATATCTTTCCATTTACCAAAAGAACACAGTCAGAAATAAGGTCAGCTTTCCAAATTAAGTATTAAAACTATAAAGTCAAATGCCAAAGAGGGAATATTAAAGACAAGCAAATAGAGAGGAAGAGACCAAACTAGTAAAATTAGTATTGCTCTACTTTCATGGGAAGCGTGTTATGGAAAATGCACACATAGTCATCAATAATTCTGAGACTATAAAAGGCAGAATGGTCCCTAGAGACAGAGATTCAGGCATTAAGTTAATATTGTCCATTCGCATTGCCCTTGCATGATTAAATCAGTCCCTTCAACAAAACCATAACTCCAAAAGGATTGCCTCACATTTCATGACCACAGACAGGGATTTGAATCAAAGACTGGCAGGTAATGACCCTCTTGAAGCTTCCAGGCCCTCCAGTCCAGTCTCTCAACAGGTTTGGTTAAAGGCAAGCTGCAAAAGAAATTTCCCTGGGGAATTCTGTACAGCAAGAACTGCCACATAGGTAGGAAGATAAATAATGCACGGGCAGGGCCTTAAAAAGTTCTTCCTTAGACACACTCCAAGCTCTTCAGTGTTGCTTCCTTCTCCCTCCACCACCACTCCTTTCCAGAAGTATGCTCACACATGGAAGAGAGAAAACAATCGTTGTCACCATCCTGTTATCTTTTTCCCGAGTCTATTTTCAAATATTTTGTCATTTGTATTTCCTCTGGGCTCTCTCAGCCTGGTCACAAGTAGCACATACCAGAAATCATTATAGTGCTGAGGCAGTGTCACTCACATATGTCCCTTGAGATTCCATCTCTTGTGAAAGGAATGATTTTGTAGCATCCTATAGAGCATCCTTGGAAGGGAGAGTAAGAAAGACTCTATGTGATTTGGGATAGTATTGCCAAGGTAACAACACTGCAGCTAAATAATGAAAATTATGAGAAAAAGCCACCATCAGAACAGTAAGTGGAAGAGGACTACTGATGATACTGAAGCCATGGGAGGAGAGGCGATGCCAATATTCCCAACAAGTCATACAGAGGGGCAAAGACGCAGATGAGAAGTAGCCAGTGTTTGCCTGCTTACCACACTGTAAAACCTGCGCACATACGATGCAAAGTCCAGCGGGAAATATTTTGAAGCCATATCATTATCACTACAAAGATGAAAAGAAGTTCTACAAACCATGGATGCCAGCAGCTAGAAGGGAGGAAAATGACAGATGACAATACATACCCAGGCACTCTGCAGTGGGCAGTCCAAGGAAATCCTGCCCTCCACAAGAGACTGGAGTCATTCTTTAAATAAAAAGAAGATACCCAGTGGGTGGCCTTCCCTTTTTACACTCCTCAGAAATCAAGAAGAGTTAACACATGCTAAAGATCAAGTAAGAAGGGATTTCTATTTATTTACACCCTCCATAGCAGGCGATGTTCAGGGAAGCCCACAATTATCTAGCATAATTGATAGGTAGGAAGGGTAATTTTTAAAAATTACATGTTAGGATGAATGGTTGTGAGGCTTTCACAGGAAAGGAGCTATTTTAGTGGGTCCTGATATATGAATAATGAGGGTTGACAAATAGGAGACAAGAAATGTCGTGGATGCCATACGCAAGCATGCTTTCATGCAAATGTGCTGTATAATTCAGGCAAGATGGAGCAGCAAAGAAAATCAGTTGAGTCTATGAAACATAACTGGTTATTGGGCTTCACTACTAACAGAAGACAGAGCAATCAGAAACTTGCATTACTAGAAAACTAACAATATTAGGGTGACCCCTGCTCCCTGAAAAAGAATGGACATTTATCTCACAGATGGCTTCCCCTTAATAGCTAAAGACAGCAGGGCTGACAAGAGCAATTGGCAAGCCTGTTTCCACCGTGTCTACACAACCAGGCTTGAGCACACCACACACAATCCAGGGGAGAAGCCTTGAAGGGAAGCATGAAAGCATTTTAAATGCAAAAATGCAAAGAACAGGTTCGATGCACAGTTGTCAGATCACTAATTGGAGTCCTAAATTTCTAAAAGAGACCTGATCTCAAGTCTAACTAACTATTGTTAGTTTTCTAGTAATGCAAGTATAGTGATCACAGTGGGTTGCCAACATTTGGAAGAGTGATTGGGTTCTCCCTAAGGCTCTACTGACAGAGGGGAAAGGTGAGAACTGGTGTTTGCCAACAGCCTTCCAGTAGAAATCTAGGGAAGAGAGTAAAGCTTGTGGGCGAGCCTTACAGAGAAGATTAAATTACAACAGAATTTCATAAAGAATTCCATGAATGCTTAAGCAGACTCCTGGGTGGGTCAGACAGAGCCAGTCAGAAAATTGGGGTCATACCAGGATAGGATCAACGTAATAGGAGCTAAAATATAATTACAGAGTCAATGAAAGAGTGAAGGAAGAAATGACAGACATTATGAAACATTGTTTGGGGTTTTGGACAAATCATCTCTTCTTTAAAGGCATCTGTAGACCAATTTAAATTTCTTCCACTCAATTATGTTTTATTTTTCATATTTTAGATTAAGATCCTGGTAGTGTCAAGGGAGAGGCGCAGGTGCTGCAAGCCTCTGAGCCTCCAGCATAACTGCATTTTCTCCATATTTCATTGGAAATAAGAGGCACCCTTTATCTCTGTCCTGAAAATGATCACCAAAATCAGCTATTCAGCTTAACAAATTGTAGACATATTTCATTTCAACTTCATTTTCAAGAGCCATATCCACAAAACACAAAAGCAGAATTGATAATAAGATTCAATATCTATATGTGTGGAAGGTCAAGAGTTCATTTCATGTTGTCTGCCTGCTTTTAAATCTATAATTTCAAAGCCACAAGTACTAAAAAAAATATTATTTTGCCTTTTAAGCAAATCTTCCTTAATTCATTGAAGTCTGGAATAAAGCTCACCAAAATTTGAAGTACACTTTTAATTTTCATAATTGCAAAAATATTTTTCTGAGCTTTGATAATCTACTTAAGATTTCAACTTGACCTTTTGTGAAAAAAAAGATTTTTATGATCACCCTGATTTGAAGACATTTCTGGTAGATAGGGGCCAGCTTAAAGTTGTCTTAAACTGCACAGTTGTTATAGGGTCACAGCAAATAGGAAACAGGATGATGGTCTAAGAAGTTAACTTTGTCAACAGAGCTACAGACCAACATTTAGCTTTTCATGCACATAAAATTCTTGCAATGCAATTTACAGTAAGCAGTTAAAATTTGATAATAACTATCAGTACCATTTACAGGCTGTTTTGCATTAGCAGTATGGACATACAACATCCCATTTAAGTTACCAACAAACAAACAAATAATGAGAACAAGGAGAGCAGAAATGATTGACCCAGGTTCACGGTACTCAGCATGTCAAGCTGCCTCTGGATGTAGACCAAGTCGCGACTCCCACTTTACTTAGCAGATAGACGCATCAGCATCCTAGTGAAACTAGTGAAATGCATTGGTGAAAGCCCCAGAAAATAAACCGAATGTGGCTCTCTTCCCTGAGACCTCCCTTCATCCCCCTTCTACTCCGTCCCTTTGAGAAGTTTCCCACTGTTTTAGTTATGGTTTCGATTGCTGTGAAGAGACACCATGACCATGCCAACTCTGATAAAGAAAACATTTAATTGGGATGGCTTACAGTTTCAGAGGTTCAATCCATTAGCATCATCACAGGCAGCATGGTGGTGTGCAGGCAGATGTGGTGCTGAGGATGACAGTGTTACATTTCTCAGGCAACAGGAAGTTGACTCACTGTCACACTGGGAAGCTTGAGTAAAAGAAACCTCAAAGCCTGCCCCACAGCGACATGCCTCCTCCAACAAGGCCACACCTCCCAAATAGTGCCACTCCCTTTGGGAGCATATTCTTTCAAACCATCACACCCACCTTTTCTGAAAAACTCTCTCCCACTCTTCACAGAAGCAGCATCTCACACTGACCCCACTGAAAACATCAACAACACCCCCTCCTCCTTCGAGATCTATACAGTCAATTGCTGAGTGGTGAATGGGCCACAGCAGCACCCTACACAATGCCACTACCTGGCACACAGGCCAGCCTGGGTCTCCATGATTGTCACCTCAACTACTGTAGTCGCCTGACAGTAAGGCCCTTCAAAGCCCCGACCCTCATAATAACTTTCCTACACCACCTCTCAATGTGCTCTTCAGACTGCCGATTTGCTGACCTCAAATCAAGAGCACATCCCTAAGATCTTTGCACTAGTGTTCCCCAAAAAAGCCACCTCCAACTAATTCATATTTCTGCTCAAATCCGACCTCCATACCCTTGTCCTGATTGTTTCTCTTCATGGTACCTGAAACTTTGAATCAATATGATTTATTTAGTGTTCATTTTTCTCCCCCATGTAGACAGAAATCTCTCCTCAAGTCAGAGACTTCTGGATTTCTCTCTCTTTCATGCCCTACTTCCTCTCCTGCCTTTGACTGTTGCCTAACAGTGAAGACACTAGCTGCTTGGGAGGTGGATGGAAAAATGAATGCCTGACTGAACCCTAACTTTTTCTATCTCTGTCCTTTCCCTGTGCCATTCATAATGATGCTAGTGTGTTTCAAATGACAGAAAAAAACAAAAAATTGGATCTGGCGAAATATACAGTGTTTCTAGGGGACAGTGGGTAAAGCTGCTGGCATGCACTAAGATGGTTGCCCAGGACGTGGCAGAGTTTGCCTGCTTTCCTTGACTTAACCCTTTCACACTCTTTCTCCTTGGAGAATGATAATGCCCACTTCATAGGATGGCTTTGGAGACATCATAAAGGAATATCTATCTATCTATCTATCTATCTATCTATCTATCTATCTATCTATCNNNNCTATCTATCTATCTATCTATCTATCTATCTATCATCTATCTATCATTTCTCTATCATCTATCATCTATCTATCTATCTACCTACCTACCTACATACCTACCTATTATCTATCATCTATCTTTATGTCTCTAATACCATTTGATATGTAGTATTTTAAATGGTTCATCAAGGGCTGGTACTTAGAGAGGGCTCCATAAATATAAACAAGCACCACAAAAGCTTCCCATCCCTGGTTTAGGACTTCAAATATTATGGTGAGAAGTTTGTAACCTAATTAATTTATCCCTAATGAATATTCTTGTTAAATTCATTTCTATTGAACAAAAGTTCCTAAGTAATATATTTTGGTTTCATTCTCTTCTTTCATATGAAATCTGTAGGTCACAATTTTCTCTCTCAAAACACAGTTTGCCTAGTGACAAAACTTGTTCCTCTCTAGGCAAGAGGTGGTTTCTGAACCCCACACCATATGGAACGGAAAATTCAAATGTTTGTTAACATACCAAGAAACCAGGAGAAAAATCAAGAGACTAGTTGGACTTCAAGTTAACGAGAGTAGTTTGAGGTATTTATAAAGACAATGAGATTATGATTTCCTCTTACAAATTTAATAGCAAAGCCGTAAATGATGGCATCCAATGCTGGGGAAGGAGTGTGCTTGCCCAGATGGCACAACTGAACACAGTCTTGTGGTCTGTATCAATAAGTCTCTGACCTAGTTAGTACCCTTTCAACAATCATAAGGAAACAACCCTACCTTTAACGGTTTCTGATGCTAATCTCGGCTGTCAACTTGACTAGATCTGGAATCAACTAAAAGCTATGTTGCTTGGAGCCAAGCCTGGGAGGGATTTTTTTGATCATTTGAAGTTATTTGAAGTGGAAGGATGTGTCCTCAGTGCAGGCGGCATCAAGGAAGCTGTTTCTTCTGTTTGCCTCCACTCTGGCCAGCAGTCTATCCACCCTGTTGCTATTGCTGCTACATTCTTTCACTGTTATGAGGACCCAGCTTAGGGTTTCTAACATGGATCAGTCTGAAGACATCCAGACCATCAGCACCAGACTGGGCCTATGGACACTTCCAGCTTCGCAGACTAAGCAACTACTGGGTCCTGAGCCTCTCCAGTGAGAGACAGTCATTGTTGGACTGCCCAGATTCATCATGGAAGCCACCCTAATCTCCTTTGAACATTATTCATTCTATTGGTTATGTTCCTCTAGAGAACCCTAGATGAATACAAAGGTGAAAACCCAGAGATGCCCTTATAAGACCTAGATGGAAATGTGGTAATCATCTCTCTCTTCCAGTGTTAGGACAGCCGACACATTTTCTTTTGTTTCATTTTCATGGCCTCCAACCTGGGTTGAGTTCCATTAGTTTTAACATAGATGAATGGAGAGATTCTGCAGATAAAACTATCCATATGCACACCATAGTCAAACAGACCCAGTACAACAAGCTTTCCCAGGGTCACCATAGTTTCTAATATGATTGGAGGTACGATGGAAATGGAAGAACAACTCTCACTTATGGGTGAGCTGAATGGACGCCTGGGGGAGGAGAACCTGGGAGTAGCCATTTAAAATAATGACTAAGCCATACAACCGCTAGAGCAAAATCAGTAGCTTTCTTTTATACAAATCACAGCCTACTGAGACACAGAGTTTAAAAAAATCCTATTCTCCTAAGCAACAACTAGAACAAAAGTAAGTATAATCCAGAAAACCCATGGTTTTATGTTGGCAACACTCTAGTCAGCAATTTAAAAGAAAATGAGCCAACACTCTTTTTGGCCTTCAATATAAACCATTTCAGGGAACCCTATTGGCAATTTGTCTTTAACAACAATCTTTCTAGCTGACTTTGACCCTTATTCTACATCCTTATCTACCCCATCAGTCTCTCCCTCACTGTCCAACGTACCAGTCCTCTGCGTTCCCAGCTATGTCTGTCTGGAGCTTCAACCTCTTGGCATTTCATCAAATTCTATTTTTCCCACAAGAGGTCCATTTCCCATGAACCTCCAAGAGAGTATCTAGATGTTCAGGAACTATGAATGATCCCTTATGCACAACAAAAAGCAGACACTCAGTACTTCAGCATTTGCAGGTATACTTGGTGTCACCTTTTATCCCCACATACCTACTCTTCTAGGTGCCTGCCATCAACATTCCTACATCCTCAAAGACTCTGTCTTCCTGATCACTGTTGATTGTGAAATCTGGATTACAGTTCTCTCTGCATCCCTCTGTCTGCAGCAAGTGGGAATTCTGGTATCCATGTGACTACCCTACCTATGCTAACGTCTGCACTCAAGTCCCCTTCAGCACCAACATTTAATGTAGGGTCACAATCTGTACCTCTCTCCACTGAACACAGACCCTCCTTCCTCTAGAGCCCCTGTCACAGGCATCCCACTCTCCAGTGCCACCTGCTGACATCTGCCTGCCCATTTCAAGTGTCCCCCACCCCAACATGAGTTTGATCTCCATTGAATAGGACTCGACCATCTTCATCTTCTCTATCCAATTTTACTTTCTATAAGTCTCTACGTTTGATTGTTTTTTTCCAAATATCATAAGCGAAATGCCAATCAAAGGTGAGTTAATCTACATTATCATTTAACTTCAGCTCATCCAACAGCAGAAAAATATAAAATCAGACTTATAATTAATACAGCTTCTGACTATCAATCTTGCATGAGTCTTTAAGATCCTAACTGTATTCCGTAAGTTGTTTTCAGTTCGTCTCTACTCCCCTCTGACTGTGCTTCCTCTCTGCTGGAATTCCTCAGACTTCACAGAAAACAAGCTGTCATATACATTTAAACACTTTAGAATCCTTTCCATCTGTCGATACATTTAGCTCCACCTGTGTGTACCCACTGCTCCATTCATGTTGCTGAATGGAAGTTACCTCTCCTGGCAAAGGTAAAACTTTCAATTGTGCTAGGAACTCCATTCTCTGGGCACAGCTTACACATCAGTTAATGCCCACCTTACTCTCAGACTCTCTCCCACTTCAATACTGCTAGATATGTGTTAATGTTTAAATATTATCAACTCTTATTCCCTTCATTACAAATTCCACACTTCCAGGAACAATGGTAAATTAGAAGTTATTTCTGAAAAGTAGAATAAAAAAAAAAACACTTTGTCCCAAAGAAAGAAAGAAACAAATGGAAAGTTTCAGGAATTCACAAAAGAAATTAAAAAAAACTGAAAATAAAATCAGAAATAGAACCACTGGGGCAAGCTAAATCCTACACTCAGTAACTCTGAATATGCCCCATCTCTACACAGCCTGTGCCATCCATGTAGAAAGAAGGGACACAAGAGTGGCTTCTAAAAGATCAATCAGATGAAAGTCAGGCCACCCTTCAGGACGTGTTCACAGCCCTCACTGCCTCAAACTCAATGGTGCATTTGGTGAGACAGTGATTCCTGCAGTAGAAGTTTAATTCTGACATTGCTGTAGGATACTAGGGTAGTGGTGGGTGCCAATGGAGAGAGACTTTATTGTTAAACCCTAAGCGACCCAGGAGCCTAAGATTACAGGATGTCCCTAGGCCTAAGAGCCCAAGTCTGGCTTGTTATATGCCCTGGGTTAAGAAAATACCAGAAATGAAAGTATGACAAACAGGAGTTCCAGTCTCTGACAGGCTGAAGAAGTAGCAAGTTAGCTCAGGCTGAGAATATAAATAAAGACAGCCCAGCATACATTGGCCAAGAAGCTATTTTATCAACTGGGGATGATCCTGGGGTTTAATAGCTCTGAACCTGGGCCAACGGGTAAATCAAATTCTGCAGTCATCACTCTGTCATGCACTGTTACAGAGCCTGAGAACTCTGAAGTTCTAAGGAAGTTCATAATACTCAAAGCATCATCTCTCCAGAAGGGTGATTAAAACTCCAGAAGCCTTGAGAGTAGGAAGGAAGACCCCAGACCTGTACAGATCCCAGTGCTGAGGTTGTTTATGATGCTCAAACTACCTTGTCTAAAACAGCCAAGCCAAGAGGTGAGGATGCAAAGATCAGAGCATGAGCAAATCTGTATCCCCCCCCAGAAGAATCCAAAGCTGAGACCTCAGATACACAAAGGAAGACAGCCTCTTTCAAGACAGCTCGGGAGGATTCAGCAACTAAGGAAAGATGGGAGTCCACAGTTCAACCCCCATACTCCCTGAGATAGCTAGTAGTTAATTACCAGCTACTGAAGCCTGGTGAAGACAGTGCTCAGCGGTTTCTTTGTCTCCTTCCATGTAACTGCATTTTCCTGTCACATTTAGCAACATTTTCACAATATTGTAGTTTCTTTTAATTTTAGGTTTATAATTGTTGTTCCCCTCTGTATATTCTCCTAATACTGTTTATGAATTTTCCCACTTGGGCCAAAACTTTTCCACTTTTCCATAGTATTTTTTTTCTTCCCTTCTACCCACCTCACCCCAGAGTTCTCGGTTTCCACTTTTCTTTCCTCCTCTGATGTGGGATACCTTTCTGTTTGTCGGGAATATGTTTATTACCATTGATTAATAAAGAACTTGATTTGGCCAATAGCAAGGCAGAATAGAGGTGGGTGGGAAATCCAAGCAAAGATAAAGGGAAAAAGAAGGCAGAGTCTGAGAGATGCCAGCAGCTGCCAGAGAGGCCAAATGTGAGGCAACACCATGGCCATGTGGCAATATATAGATTAATAGAAACACATTAATTTAAGATGTAAAAGCTAGTTAGTAATAACTCTGAACCATCTGCCAAACAGTTTGTAATTAATACTAAGCTTCAGCATGAATATTCGGGAACTGGATGGATGGATGGATGGATGGATGGATGGATGGATGGATGGATGGAAACCTCCAGTTACACGCCTCTTTTTAATTTAGCTGTATTTTGATTTAACTTAATGGCTTTAAAAATGTACTCTATTTTTTAAAACCATTTAAATCATTTTTTAAATTATAATTACATCATTTCTCACTTTCTCCTCCCTCCAACCTTCCCATATACTACTCCTTGCTTTCTTTCAAACCCATGACCTTTTTTATTAAACATTGTTTTGTGTGTGTGTGTGTGTGTGTGTATTCCTAAATACATAAATACAACCTGTTCAGTTTGTATAACTTTACTTGTATGTATGTTTCTAGACCTGACCATCTGGCATTGAATAACTGATTGGTGTGCTCTTTTCTAGGGAAGAACATTTATCCTGTTTTCAGAATTCACTTTTCTGATAGCCTGATAAGAATGGCCCCCATAGGCTCATCTATTTGAATACTTGGTCCCTGATTGGTGGAACTGTTTCAGAAGGATTAGAAGGTGTGGCCTTGTTGGAGGATGTGTCACTGAGGGTGGGCTATTGTCTTAACATATAAACCTTCAGCTACCTGCCTGCTGCCATGGACTCACCCCCTGAAATTGTAGGCAAGCCATCAGTTAAATACGTCCTTTTATAAATTTCCTTGATCACAGTGTTTTGTCACAGCAGTAGAAAAGTAACTAAAACTCATAAAGGAAAGCTCTCTTTGCAACAGATGGAGACCATTACAGAAACCCACAAGTGATTAAAATGTGAAGTTGTGGAGCCCAATCCCAGATGATACACCTACAACATAAGTTCTTAACCTAAAGCTCAAAGATCATTGCAGAAAGGACAGAAAGATTGTAAGAGCCAGAGGAACAAGAAATTTCCCATGAAACTCTTTCTTCTAGAAATCAGAGAAGCATATACCCATGAAGTCTCACCAATATGGCTGCCTAAACAATACAATAACAGGGTTGATAGCAATAGAATTGCTAATGTGGACTAGGGAATGCTCAGGAAGCCTCAGTCCTATAAAGACCTACTGGGAACTAAGGAATACATTTTAATTTTTTTATTCTCTTTACTGCATATATTCAATTTTGTCTTCAAACATTTTGCTATGAAGTTTTTTTTTCTAACCTCCTTTCTTTTTATCATTTGCTGGATAAATTCATGTCAGCTGACACAGGCTAGAGTGATGAAGGGAACTCCAGCTAAGAAAATCCCTCCAGAAGATCAGGCTGTAGGCAAGCTTGTCTAACATTTTCTCAATTAGTGACTGATGCGGTATGGTCCAGTCCATTGTGGGAGGTACCATCCATGGGCTGGTGATCTTGAGTTCTATAAGGAAGCAGGCTGGCAAGCCATGAAGAGCAAGCCAGTAAGCAGCACCCCTCCATGGCTTCTGCATCAGCTCCTGCCTCCAGGATCTGTTTGGGATCCTGTCCTGACTTCATCAATGATGAACCATGGCATGGAAAAGTTGAATAAACCCTTTCCTCCCCAAGCTGCTTCTGTTCATGGTGTTTCATCACAACAACAGAAACCCTGACACAGCTCCATCACACTCTTCTTCACTCTTTCTTTCTTTCTCCTTTCATTTTCCTTGATTCTCATTTTTCCTCTGTCCGCTTCCTTTCTCTCACTCACTTACTACTTCCACACTTACCCTAAATAACACTTGGCTTCATAGCACATCCCACAAGAATTCTGCTGTTTTGGTTTTCATAGTCAGTAGTGGCTGTTATAGACTAAGAGTATATGTACATCTTGTATGGTTTGAGGTTGTTTCTTCCGCAGCAGCCAGTTTCCTCCCTCTAAGTGTTAGTGTCGGTTCGGCATTCAAAGATGGGCTTCTCGCTAAAATGCCCTTGTCAGTTGCAGGAGTGATATTCAAACCAACAGACGTATAAATTGCAACATGGAGACAGAATAAGCAAATATTCATGACTGTCCCAGAAGACCCCAACTCCCCAAATAATGAGCTCAAAGATATTAAAACAGGAAAAAGTGAAGCCTCTAGGACTGTTCCAAAAGATTCCTATTCCCTGGCTAATAATCTCAAAGCTGTAGAAGCAAGGAAAATGTCAAAAGATCCCAATTACCTAGCTAATAAGCTTGAAGATACTGAAACAGGAAAATCATCAAAAAGATCCTAGTTCTCCAGCTAACTAGCTCAAAGATACATAAACAGGGAAAATTTTAGGTAAAAATTTAAAAAGATTTCCAGTAAAAACGATGAGCAAGCTGAAAAAAGGATCCAAACAGAATTCCATCAAGACCCTAGAGAGGAAAGCAAACATCATAAATGCAACAGTCAGCAAAAAGAATGAAAAAATCAGAAATAAGGATTAAAAGTTACAACTCTGAAGACAAATTCAGCAAGGAAATTGAGGCTCTGAAAAAATATAGAAATGTTGGAAATGAGAAACTCAATGTAAACAGCGACAACAAAGGAACAGAAAGCATCTACAAAAGATTTGACCAAGTAGAAGAAAGACCATGAGTGATAGAAAGCAAGGTAGAGGAAATGCTGTATTTGAATATCAATAAGATATATTATAGTAATGAAGCATAGCCATGAAGTACAAGAGACACAGACATGATTAGAAAACCAAATTTACAATCCATGGAACAGAAAGAGATGAGAGAACACTAAAAACATGGAGAATGTATTCAGTAAAATTAGGCCAGAGATGTTCCCAAGTCTACAAAATAAATAGATATTAAAACATAGGCAGCAATAAGAACTCCAAACAGCCTTGACCAGAGAGTACTCCACATAACATATTATTAAAACATCAAAACATGCAAAGCAAAGAAACAACACTAAAATCTGGAAGGGATCAGAATAACACGAAATTTCTCATTAATACTGTCAAAGCATGGGAGGATGTAGTGAAACCCTGAAAGTCAATAATTGTCATCCAAAAATGCCATTGCCATCAAAACTCCCTTTTAGCATTAAAAAATGACGTTTCCAAGCACACCCAAGCCAAGCAAGCATTGTATAATATATTTAAAGGAAGACTTATCACACAGTAAACTAAGAAAGAATCTTAATATTCAGAGAACAGGAAGGAATAAACCTGAGAAGATGGCTCGATGGTTATAAATACGTAAGTTTTCAGAATGCAAGTGTCCAGTGTCCTCCCTAAAGAGGCTTCATATTTCAGTGGAGTTCATATTAACCATACTAACCTTCTTTTTTAAAAAAAATCTCTAATTTTACTTATTTGTATCTTCTCCCTCAGCCTGAAAAAATAAAATCATGATTACCCAACCAACTGAACTGGTCTACTCACTACCTACAGATTCATAAGCAAATTACATTGAAAAAACAAAAATTGGTCAAAAAAGATAAAAAGCTAACAAAGAAGACAAGAGTTGCCCCAGTGGATGTAGCCTGGTGCTCCATCTGCGGAACTGTTGCTGAGCTTATCCAGAGAATGCTAAACAGGGGCGCCAAGAGATAAACAGAGTTTACAGTCTTCTGTCTCATGCACACTCCAGGAACAACATCCAGGATTTAGCAATTCAGAAACTGTACCCTCACGTCTGGATTGAAACTTGGATTTTTTTACTTTTCAGGTAAAGGTTGAGGCAAGAGGATTACAAATTCAACTCCTGCTTGAACCACAGAGTGAGTTCAACGTCAGCAGAAGTGATTTGATAAGACCTTGTCTCAGAACTAGTGAAGAGCTGCTTAGTATGGAGCTCAGTGGGAGAGCCCTAGCTTCACATTTACAGGGCTCCTGGTTCAGTCCCTGGTACAATTATAAACAGAAAAGAAAAAATCAACTTGGGTTTTTTCTAACGAAGATGATGCACCTTTTTCCCAAACCATCTCATTTAGATTATGTATTTCCCACATTCCATCCTTATGTGAGGCAGGAAAACACCACTCTTTGTTCTCAGAAAGACAAACAAAACATGGTCTATTTAAAATCTGTGACATCCAGCTTTTGCATCCACTATTGTCTGTGGTCATTAGTGTCGTGTATCCCTGGCAGTCCCTGGGGAACCTGGTGTCTGCAAGCTTCTGCTCCAACCTATGCTGGATTATGTATCAGAAAAGCTGTTCCTGGAGTCTGCACATTGATGACGCCTTACCTCCTCTTACCTCTAATGCAGTTCACTGTAACAGACTAGAGGGCAAGCACGGATGGCTCCTAGAAAGATGCTTCTGCCCCCATCCTCAGAAAGAACACTCCAGACAGTTCCATACAGAAGGAGTTAAGCCTGAGGTAACCAGGACAGACTGGAGCTCTGTCCTACTAGTTGTAACATTGGCTTCCCACTGTGCTAAAACTACAAGCTGGTTGTGTAGCTGTGAAAAATGAAGAAATTGCAGTTTAATAACAGCCACCTAAAATGCTGACAGTAGCAATATTGGCTGAGGTTAGCTATCTGAAAAACTGTCAGTCAACAAGACGTAAATTAGAGATCAGCAAAGTGGGACTGTAACCACGCCCACCTGAGCAAATAGTATGTAAGCAGTTCATGATCAACTCTCTATTGTTGGCCAGTGGAACATGCATGCAATATAATCCTCCATTGGTTCAGCCCATAACAGCACAGAGAACCAACCAATCTCATAAAATTACCTCAGTGTTTGTTCGTTTTCTGCTGTAAAGCCTATTCGAAGGCCCCAGACAATCAGAAAAATGGTTTCCATCTCTTTGGAAGCCATCCACTCTCAGAAGGTTGCCTCACTTTTCCTATGTTTCTCTTAATAAAGTCCTGGTTCCACTTTGCCTAAACCCCCTCATGTGTGCTAAATTTTCACTTTGATGGGACAAGGAATTCAAGAACAACCATCTCAGGTGAGTTTGGGGTGACCTTTGAGTCTTTGGCATGTGGAGACCCTGGATCATACCCATCTTGGCCAAGAAAATTCCACTGATTTCAGAAACACCATCATTGTCACACTTCTGTAAACACACATACTCATACATATACACAAAAGGAGAGATGACTCAGCAGGTAAAAGCACTGGCTGCTCTTCTAGAGGACACATTCAGTTCCCACCACTCGCATAGTGGCTCACAACCACCTGTAACTCCAGATCTACAGGAACTGACACCCTTTTATGGTCTCCATAGGTACTGATATGTGGTACTATGATGTACATGTGGCAAAATATTATACACATAAAATAAAAATTATTTAAAAATTATACAATGAACTCTTAGTCCTAACCACTCCCCCAAATCCAATCAATCATCAACCTTCCTTATCTCCTGGGATGGCTAGCTCTGTCTACTTCCTTGATTGAGAACCTTGGAATCATCTTTCAGTTTTTCACTTTTAGCTGTGTCAAATAATTAGAACATCCTATTGCCTGTGTCTCTAACATGTATCATGTCTTCCCACTTCCCAGCACTTCTACCTGATCTGCTCTCTTTAGCTCCTCTCAGAAACTGTCCTTTCTCTGCAGTGACACCTTCTCCCGAGATGCTGCACCCAAGCAGCCCAGCCTTGGGTGAAGTCACAACTCCTCTTTACAAAGTCTGGGTTTCCAACTTTCTTGGTCTAAAAGTTGTTCCCTTCCCCTTTAGTTACTTAAATGCCATTTGTCCCTTTGATCTCAACTTGAACTCCATTTTCTTGTGGGTACTGTAACCTCTGGACAATGGAATTTTGTAGTGGTATTTCACTAAATAAAACTTGGCTGAAGATCTGAGAGTGAAACATCCCCACACAACTCTGTGTGTTTCTTTGGGACTGAACGTCTGTGGGACCAGACAGAACAGAAACTTCCGTCCACAGACTTTCATCCACTCTGGTTGTTTTAACAATACCGTAGCCCTGCAGTATTGCATTGCACCCTTGTTCCCTCCAAATTCCTGTGATTATCAGGTCTAGGAGGAAAGAGGGAAATCTGACCTTCTGCACCACTGTAATGCCAGTGCCTACAAAAGCTAAATTCATAAGAAGTACCTAATTTCAATTTTATCTAAAAAGAAAGCATATTTCTATGTGACGAAATGCTAAGATTTTCCATGTTTCTGTTTTCATGCCATATTGCTATTTCTAGGATGATTCTAACTTTGGAAGTTCCAAAACTGAAAACTTACTCAAGACCATTAACATAATTCCTACACCCCACTTCATGTTCTGTGCATGGTTTCCCATACCATCTCCCTCGGTGTTCAGGAACTGTGGTCTGAAGGCATCAACACGCTAAATAAATCAGTGCACAAGCACAAAGTCCATCTTGTTCTGTGAGAGTCGGCAACCTCTCTCCTTCCCAACTAACAAGTCAAGCGACCTTTGTTGAGATTCAGGGCCTGAGAAAGGCTGAAGGTGGACCACAGGCACAGACATATGTGGGAAATTCGCAATGTTGCTGTGGCTGTGAAATGCTCTCATTTTTTTGATCAGGAAGGTTCACTCTTTGATCAGTTCAAAAGCATGTTTATCCATGAGGGCGTGTGAAAAGAATGTGTTATCCATTGCATTTCTCTTCTCCCGAGCATAGTAATTAGCCTCCAGATATAACAATGACAATTCAGATCCCCAAAAGGTTCACGGCTTATGTTTTCTCACAAACAATTATACAATAAGCTATGAAAGCCAGAAGCCAGCTCAATAGGCTTAAATAGACTAGGAAAAAAGAAAAACTATCCGAGGCCCTCTGTCTTGATGGGTACAATATATTTCTGTGTGTTACCTAACATTTCCACAATCAACATCTTTGAAATAATCCTAAAAGCATAAGTGGCAAGGAATATTATTTAGAAGTATAAATTAGAGAATTTTCAGGGAAGAGAAACGGAATTTAAGCTGATTCCTAAGTCTTCTCGTGCTTTTCACTTTAAATGATTTTATTATTTTAAAACATGCAATATAGAAAGCAGACATCATGTCTGTGGGTCTTGGCTGTTACCATCTGGATGAGAAAGTTTCATTTAACCATGAGCTGGTACACTTCATCTCAGCAGACCCACCCAGTGTAAGCTATTATCATATACTCTGCATGAGAAAAGCAGAGCACAAAAGATCTAAGAAATGGAAGAGACGTAGACTATTCCACAAGAGTTTAGAAAGAAATCCTGAGTAATAAAAATGTAAGAAACTATTGTTCAAGACCTAGGAATGGGGCCAGAGCCATGGATCAGAGCTTAAGAGTATCATGTGTTCCTGCAGGGACAGTTTTTGGCACTCACATGATGTCTCACAACTGTCTGTAACCCCATTTCTAGGGAAACTGATACCCCCTTTTGACCTCCTGGAACACCAAGCATGCAAGCAAAACACCCACACACAGAATAAGCATAAACACGAATTTAAACACACACATACACACTAATGAGAAATCTGAAACAGAGTAAGGGTTATCTGTGAGGGCTAGAGAGAAACCTCCTAGCCTATGACCAGAATTGGCCAAATCAGAGGTTTCCACTCTTAAACTTTCAAGTTTTTAACTTAGTGTTTTTTCCTTGTTCTTTCTTTATTATAACAAACAAAAATGTAATCAAATATTATCCTCTAAAATTTACTTTTCTGAACTAGCATAATTGACTTTGTTCTATATAAGATGAAGAACTACAAAGTAGTCAAATTTATACTTTCTATAATAAATAATCACTTTAATAATAAACTGGATAAAAATTCCATCCTTTCTTACTTCATATGGAAATAGTATTATGCATAATACACACACACACACACACACACACACACACATATATATATATATATATATAAAATGGGCATGACTATTAGAACAGTTATATTTCGTGAATAATCACTTGTATTATCCACTGTCATACAATACCACAGACTATGTAAGTATTATATTAATGAAAAAAAGTTTACTTTGATTCAGAGCTACAGGGTCAAGGGGTCAATCTGGTGATGACCTTCTTACTAGCATAGGCCCTGAAGCTGTTCAGGTTATCTCATGGCAAGAAAGTGCCAATGTGATAAGTATCTTCATCCTATGTCTTATATCACATGTCTATGACATGTGCTCGCATGTCCCTGTCCTTTGCGTCCTCACTGGACATTCCTGGGGTATTCTGCACTTCTCCAAATATTCTCAACTTTTCATGTATGTCAGTTCTGAAACTGTGAATACATAGTCAAGTAGTTTCTTAGCAACATCCCCCCCCAACATACACACCTTTCCAGTTATGTGGCTGATAACACAGGGACACATGGGTCCTCTTTGTAGAGAAGCCTTGAGGTGTTATAGGGCATCCCATGACAAGAGTCAGGGACCACATGTGTGCAACCTCTGGCCCAACATCTTACAAAGCCATCAATGTTCAGTCAAGGGGGGTTACCTTGATGAACTTATGTACTTCACCACTTCCCCAATGCCCCACCTGTCTACACAGGACCCTTTCCATATCCAGAGAACCA
The DNA here is from genome assembly GCA_001685075.1 of Bramus lutescens. Taxonomy (NCBI): domain Eukaryota; kingdom Metazoa; phylum Chordata; class Mammalia; order Rodentia; family Cricetidae; genus Bramus; species Bramus lutescens. The sequence goes on along the minus strand of LOEQ01003256.1, from coordinate 82,150 downwards.
CAAACTCAGCTCTCTGTTTACGCTGACTTTGTATTTCAGTAATGAAATATTTTATGCATCAGAGCAGTGATTACATAAAAACAAACAAACAAATAAATAATAGTCAAATGCTACTGCCGCTGTTTCACTTGGGTAAGCGAGTGAGCGTCCACTCCTATCTCCAGCAACTAGGTGCCATTATGCAAGCAGAGGATGATTTATACTCAGTTCTCATACTCAGAACCGTGTTTCATATGTCAGCTTAAAACAAGTCCTCAAACAGATATTCAAAGTCCTTAATGCACATTTGAGACTTAAAGTATATGTGTGTGGGGGACATACAGTGAGATAACAATCAGAAGTGCTAGGACTTTATTTTAGCACATGCGATATGCTAACTAAGTGTAGAAAAGAAACGCACACTAGCTAGCTCCTTGCTAATCAAAACAGTGTTGGGATCACCTGAAAGTTTGTTGGCCATGGACATGCCCAGGTCTCATCCCACACTGAATCACAATTTTTTTTTTCTTAATGAGATCCCAAACTAGTTTTTATTCTGATTCAAATTTGAGAAGCAGTGAGGTTAGAGCTGGCTCCTATGTACAGACCTGACAACTTCTCTGACAAAACCTAAGGTCTCTGCAAAATTGCCAATGCCACAAACTATTGATGTCACCTGGTGACAGCTGCTGCAGGAGGTGCATTAGCTGGGGTAATGTTGGAAAACTCACCTCGGTGGTGAGGACAGGGGAGAACTGGCTGGTGGACAAACCCTACAGCTGCCCAGATCCAGAACCAAAGTTCTGACTTGGCCTGCTCCAACATCTGCCCTATCTGTGTTCTGCTGGAGGATGTGAAGGAGCCTGACCTGCAGACCCAAGTTGCAGGATCTCCACAACACAGGACAACACCAGGATATCCAAGAAGAGTCCTAGTAAGGGCCCAGCATCGATTATGTAGTAGAAACCAGATGCCTCAAACCAGACCAATGACTCTTTGCAATGAACACTTGCAAGGAAAGATACATGGACAAAGGGGTTTACTGTGTGACTCAATGTGTCACACTGCAGTTTCCATGACAAGATTTTTAATTCCCCCCTTTTTACCTTTTTTCTCTTAAACTTTGTTTGATTTTGGTGGGGAGGGGGAGAGGGTGGATGTGAAGGGACAGGGAAATAAATAAGATCAAGATACAAGATGTAAAATATGCATATAATAAACAAGAAGGAAGAATAACAGTTTTAAGCTGTTTAGCTGTGTATGATCTGTTATCATCTGTGGGCTTAAATCATCTTTCCTGAGTTACTAAATTCATTTCAGTATCTGAAAGATACCAGTCTCCAAACTAAAAGAAGATTTATAAATGAGGGCTAGCATGGAGTAAAGAAGTTACTTAATATATAGGATGTATCGGAAGTATAAAACAACCTCACATCCCAAGTCAGGCCTTAACAAACTACCATTGTTCTACACCTTTTGTCCAGAGAAACTGTATCCTGGTTTCTAATAAAAACAGTAGGTCAGTAATGGGGAATGGAACTGTCATTCAGAAACAAAGCTTATATAACGTGTACACTGTGTGGGTGAGGACTCCGCAGAGCTTGGGATGGGGCTACATCTGCCATTCTGCTCAACAGGTAGTTTGCTAGTTAAGGCTTCCAAATTGGATGCAGCTCCATTCTCAGCAACATCAGGTGCAGAGACAATTTTTAAAAGAAATTTCTTTGCCTATATTTGACTGTGAAAATATTTTTTAACTTGAAGCCAGGTTTTTTTGGGGGGGGCATCAAAGAAGATGCTCTTAAACTTTACTCCATTGGAAGGAACCATGTCTAAATGGAAAAAGAGAATTGCTTCCTGCCCACCCTTAAGCCAGAGTCATTTAGTTCTTGATCTGTAACTATTTTAAAGTATGTAAACATGTACAGAAACATAGATCCTTATATATATATATATTTATATATATAT
>LOEQ01003256.1:62650-75512 GCA_001685075.1 Bramus lutescens | reverse complement strand
GAATTGGGAGGAGGGGAGGAGGTGGAAAGTTTTAATAATAATAATAAAAAATAAATTAAAAAAATAAAAAATAAAATCACATTTACTTAAACTGCGTAGTATGTATACTACATTAGCCAACTATTAAAGACTATTTAAAGTATATTATTCATATTATTCAGTCTAGATGCAGTATTTAATACTCTATATAATTCAGTTCCTTTATAATTCATTAATAAAAACATGGGGGGTGCGCAATTCCCCAGAAATGCTAAGGGTTATAGGAGAGGCTCCTTTGGGGTTAGCCTTGCTACCCTAATTTGAATTGCTAACTTCATGTACGTCAGATAAGCTTCATAGCATCCTCAAACTATAATCAAACCACTGCCACAGCTAGAGAGTGTCTTTAATAATGTAACACACAGTTCTTCAGAAGTGACTAGGTTTGCTAGCATTTTAGTGTTGCATTTAGAGAAAACAGATCTTGAAATTTTCATAAATACATTGTCTTAATAAATATTTAATGGGGGTGGGGTCATCTGAGTCCCTTGTGAATGTAATTGGGAGGCATACCAGGCATGTGCAGTTCTTACAGCCATCTGTCCAGGACTCAAACTCTCGGTAGGTGGTTCCCTTCATGGTGCATGTCCGCTCACAATAGCACTGGTCCAGCCTGTTCATTCGTTGTTCAGCTCTAGACAGCTACGGCACAAAGACAGGGCTCACCATTGCAGCCACTGGGAAACACACAGCAATCTAGCAGCATCGAATTGTGTTAAGTGAACAGCAATAGCAATGAGCTGGGCCCACCATCAATTATTATAAACATATTAAGCCATGGCAAATTCTTTTTATATCAAGCCTGTTAATTTTTAAAGTATCTCAACCCTTTACATATGAAAAGTTATCTTTAAAACAAAAATCACAATTTACAAGACACGAATTGAGGCTAATTCAGAATAACACCATCCATGAGGCAAGGAAGAATTTTTCATTTTTAAAAAGCATTTAATTCCATTAATAGGTTTATTCAAGTAAAAATTTAGAATTTACAGCATATAAATAACAAACTGCATACACACAATACACACACAGCCTTCAAAAAATCCTTCAATACTTTGCAAAATTTAAAATCTGGTGAACATGACATTTAACTTGGTATGTGCTTCAGCCTTTGGTGAATGAGCCTACAAATATAGCATAACAGCTAAAAACACTTCATAATCCATATTCTTGTCCCAAAAATGATGTCCATATTCTTTGCATTGTCTTTACACCTCCTTGATTATAATGGATAATAATAATAATTGAAAAGTATAAAATAATTATAAATAATCTATCATAAACAATAATCTATCATAAGAAGAAATAAAAACTAGGCAATGAAAGAGCTTGCAGCAGTAAAGCAGAGTATAAAACGGTTATTCTGTTCCAGTTCTGATTTACTGAGTCATTTGTTATACGGATGACTAGGATTTAAATATTTATAAACCTTAATCAACATTATAACCTTTTTCCTTGAGCAAAAGTCTCAATTCAGTCCCAGTAAATTGTAAAAGGAATGTCTCAAAGATGAAAATCTATGGTGATACAGGAGCTATTGGGAGTCACATGACTGTGGAGCATTCTCGATGTATTTCTGAGTCACTTTTACCTTGGCTGAGGTCTTGGATAAAATATCCTGCAGCTCCATGATTTTTTGCACAAGTCCATGGAAGTCATTGCATGTTGGACAGGCTGCAATTACAAACAGGACATTGATCATGCTGTGTTCATCAGGGGTTTGATCTGATTAAATCTGTACTGACTGTCAGTATGTGTGAACTCCAATCTCAACCTGGCATTCTAAACAAAACGAGGTAAGAGTCCCACTTTTCAACCCAACATGCAGTGCAGGACTAATAGACTTACTTCGGTTAAGATCCGGGCACTGCACGATGAACCCCTGGGGCATGACAAGTAACTGCACATCTTGCATTATTCCCTGTGTATAGAAAAAATAAAAGAAGCATTATTTTCCTTTCCCAAAATTATGCTCAATAGTCAAGTTCATGAAGAAAAATGTTAAAGAACAGATCCTTCCAAACCCCTGGATCTAGAATCCTCCTGGATTTATTCCTAACCAGCCCATGTCAGGGAAGGACATTCATCAGGCAAAACAGAATTACCCAGGTAGATTTTCTTGACAATGTTTTTAAAGATTAAATGTCAAGATTCCAGGATGTGGTCATAGTCTTATTGCTATGAGAAGTTATTTTTAGTTCACCACAGAAGCAGGGCTTCAAAGTGACCTTTAAGAATCAACATAAAAATCACTTTGTGCTTTATCGCCACATACTGGAGACCAGTTTCATATTAACAATGATCCAAAGGAAAAGGGTAGGTAAACTGAGTCTTGAAAGCTACGACCATTTAAACATTTCTCTTTTTTTTTTTTTTACTGAGTTTCTTTTTAAAGTTGATCTCCCAATTCAGAAAGGATGATGGACTTAGTAAGCAGGTAAAGAGAGACTTTTTTTTTTTAGAGTGCTTAGGAACGCAGAAAGTTTAGCATGAAGATGTTAAAATGCCAGTGGCAAGCGACCCACTCTACACAGAAGGCTTTGCGTTTACGTGCACCCCTAGCCTAAGCTGCTAATTGGATGGATTCAAAGCAAGGCCAGGGTTATAGAAACAACCTCATCTAACATACTCCAGCCTTCCCTCTTTCCCACCACCCCATCTCCTATCAGTTTCATGTACTTTCATTGAGTTTAACGTTATCCCCTTGAAGAATGCAAAGCAGAAAGTCTAGAGATGGGTGACTGCAACCGATATGCTAGGAAGAGCATAGCATCCTTCTAAAGACTCACCACCCAAGTAGCTATCTGTGCTTCTTCTACATATTTACTGTCATTAGCAGCAAGTGTCAACCTGAGTGACAACTGTTTCAATACGCAGTGAGGCAATTACTAGGTCTGTGCTTGATTTGGGATTTCAGAAGTAGCTTGGGTGTAGCTATGACATGGTGGAAGCACCATGAAAATCAGTCTGGTGTGTGCACCATGCAGCTCTGTGCTGCACACCTAATGGGCACTGTTCTCAGATCACAATAAAGACGGCAAGTCACATAGCCATACAAATAATTAATGTGTGGGGACTGTGAGGCCACAGCTGACTCTAAGACGGCCATAATTAAATAGAGAGAGATTTGGAACTCACAGCATGCATCTGTCATCCCTTGCATGGGAAGGGGGCATTGATTTTTAGGGCTTTAAAGAGTGCAATCAATTCCCCACATCTGTCACCTACTAGCTGCTGGCTTTGGGCAGGTTACTTCACCTCTCTGGGTAGGTTGATGCATATGTATGAGAAGGAGAAAAGACCCTCATCAACATTTTCAAAGTGAGGGATTAAATAAAATAGTATAGTCACACCATGTGGTTTCCAGAGAACAGGTAATATTAAGTTTTCAAACTCTAACATTATATACTGGGCTTAGAATTTTGAATTGACCGGTGTCTCCTCACTCACTAAGTCCACAGGTGGGACATCCCTCACATTCTCTGACTTACCAATGGTCACAATACTGAGGAAATGTTCACACAATGGGCAGCTGCTGGTAAACATTTATCTAGCCTCTTTTATTCAGCCTCAAGACTTCCAGATATTCAGCTGGGACACCACTTGATCCTCTCCAGGGAGGAAATTCTGACTGCTTCCAAGTTTTCACTAGAGATAAATTTTGACGGCTTTCTGTTTTAAGGATTTGGTGCATGAGGAAACCATGACTCATTTTTCCAACCCTGGGTTACTAACGAGTCTGTAAAAGCATCATCAAGGGTGACATCTCACTGGTGGGATGTTTCTATGTTAACATTTTCTATTTTTACAATTTTGAATTCTTAATCTCAAGAATGTCATATTGATTACTAATTATGGCCTGATTGCCATTTCTGTAATATATAAAGATTAAATGTGAGTGGGGGTTATTTTTACCAATTTAAAATTGTTCTAAGATGGAGCTGGAGAGAAGATCCAGTGGTTGAGAGCACTGTGTGCTCTTCCAGAGGACCTAGGTTCAGATCCCAGTACCTATATGCGGTATCTCAAAACCATCTATAACTAAAAGGGATCCAACATTCTCATATAAACATAAATAAAAATAAATACATCATTAAATGCTCTAAAAAGCCGAAAAAGAAAGCAATCAGAAATACATGAAGTAAAAACGGACAACCAGGATTTTTGTTTCATGCCATAAAAAGTGAAACGTACTTTTGCAAACTCATTAGAGAGTATTTCCATTTTAAATTCATGCTCAGACTCAAGCTAAACAATACCTTAAAATATCCATGTGCATTATTGCGCTGTCCCAACCAAAACGTGGTACCCAGAGGCAAGTCTGTAGAAGGCATTTCCACCACTCGTTCATAGATTCTGAAAGACAGAATATCGGAGAACGGCCATGAGCACACAGGAATCTCTCAGAGTCTTCCAATTCTTGAAATGGGAATGATTCGCTTACTTATTGCAGTCGACGTGTAAAATCAAATGAGAGGCACTGATGGCTAAGGAGAGCTTGTGCCACTTGGCATCAGCCAAAATATAAGGAAAGACTTCCGTGTGAGGACGGTGAGTGCCGGAGCGGTAATGCAGTCTGATCTCATTCCGATGGCCACTGCTTTCCAGTTCCAGGTACCTTCATAGAGAAGAGCCACAGGTAAATCTCAACAATGACTACATAAGCTGCTTCTCCAGAGAGATGGAGCAGACACATAGGTTCTATTCTTTCTACAAACTACAACCAGGCATTCCAAGTAAGAAGTATAACAAACAACAGGAGATAGCAAACCATGTGTAATAGGAAAGGACGGGGCTTGAACACTGCGAACTAAGGTTTAAGAGGGAATGGGAAACCCGGGCTGGGGGGAAAGGAGGAAGGAGGGAAGAAGTATGTAATTCATGCCTGGTGCTTTTAACATGGTCAAAAGTAATGGCTAAGAAATTCATAGGCCATAGGGGAAAATGATGTTTTACTAAATGACCATGCTTTCTAAATATTTCTGTTTGCATCCACAGAGTGGTGTTGGTCTCAGCCGTGGCCAGAGAAGCCTCTAAGCGGCAGTAGGTAGTGGTTAATGTGGAGTCAAGGACTGTGCAAAGTGCTGAAAATAGTTACTGAGCGGACAGCTATAGGAAGAAAACCATGCCACACCACCGCCTCTACCACCTTGTTGAGGCTCAGGGAGAATCACAGGGGAGGGATAGAAAGAATGAAAGAACTTCAGAATGGGAAGGATTGTTGTGAAATTCTGTCTTCTGGCAATGACAGGGCTATTGGACACATGAACTCACAGCAGCTGTTGTTACCTTACACAAGATCTCTGCAAGATCAAGCCAGTAACAATTCCATAATATAAGTTAGGAGGAGGAAATCTCAAGGTATGCCAGTCTAGACAAAGAACTGTGGCGGCTAATGACTACTGAGAGAGGGAGAATTGACCTCTTCAAAGGATAAGCTCCCTAATTGGTTATCCAATACAAAGTGGTTAGTCCATCCCGAAATCATATACACACAAGCAACAAAAATAGACACAGAAAGTTGTATGCATGTGTTTATGCACACACACACACACACAATCAAAGAAAAAACATTAATTTGAGAGAGGGAGTAAGGGGATAAAGAAAGGGCTAGCTCGAGGAGGAAAGGGAAGAGGGAAAGTGATTACATTATATTTTAATTTTCGAAAGTTCCAGCATAGAAGGGGTGCTCCTTAGCACTCATGCTTTGCGGAGAAGCTATTGGGGACGATGGCCGCTGTGAAAGAGAGCGTCAGTTCTCTCTAGAGTTGTAGCCANNNNCAAGTTTCCCACGCTCCAGTGGACGACCATGCACACATATACGGCAGCACTCATTCGACTCAGTGGATTAAAAACAAATAAAGAATATGAAAGGAAGAAGTTAGGAGGGAGATGTGATGGAGAATCTTAAACAGCGATTGAGAGTGAGAGAGGGCTGGATATGATCATTGTGTACATGTATAAAAATGTCAAGGAATTGATAAAACCTTAAAAGCCAAGAAGAAGAAGGAAGAAGAGGAAAAATAATCAAGTTGCTTATCCAAAGTCACAAACTGAAGACTCCTTTTTACATTTAGTTTTAATTGATATTATAATCAATTTATGAATTTGTGGTGTAATGTCTCTTTTGATGATGTTAAAAAAGGCAATGTGAATAATTAGCATACTTACCACATAGAACATTTATCAGTTCTCTGGGGTAGGAACAAAATCATTTCTTCTAGTGGTTTTAAAACACACAATGAAGTGTTAACAAATCAATCACTGTGTTTTAGAGTATTAAAATTTATCCATATTTAACTCTGATATTTTACCTACCAGCAACTTCTCTTCATTCTGCCTTCCCCAGACACTTTCATTCTCTGGTAACCCTTTCTTTACTTTATACTTCTAAGGGGTCAACAGTTTTAGCTCCGACTTTTGAAAAAGAACATATGTCAGTTGTCTTTTTACACCTGGATTTATTGCATTGCTGTACTATATTCCAGATTCATCAAATGATTAGATTTCATTAATTTTTATGACTACTTTTTGAGATTATATAAGTCTATCATTTCTATCTTCCCTTTCTTCTCTCCAAACTCTCCAATATATCACTCCATGCTTTTTTAAATCCATAGAGTGCTTTAGTAAGTGTTACATATATATGTAACAATTTTATATATTTTTATATTTTATATTTTATAATATGATTACATATTATATTATATCATGATTTCTATTTATATGCAAACCAGCACAGCCTCTATGATGTTACTTGTATATATGTTTTCAGGGTTGACCACGTGGTATCAGATAACCAGTTGGTGATCTCTTCCCTGGGGAAGACGATTTCTCCTGCTCTCAGCGTTCTTTGGGTGCCTTAGTTCTCTTAAGTGGGAACATGCAGAGACCAGGAGACAAAAGCTAAAGGCAAAGCAGGAGAAAAATCCACTCATAGAGAAGCTGACCACAGTGGTAGAAAGGGAGAAAAGTCAGTAAAATAGAAAATACAACAAAACGCAGTGGTTTAGCAGAGGCACGTGCATTGTGAGTGTGGTGGTATTCGGCATCCCTTGCGGAAAGCTCTGTCCCGCAGCTACTTCCAGTGGTCCCCTCAGATGTCAACGATATGTGAAGAATTGTGTTCTTTGATTGACATCCCTTAGAAAAACCTCATTAACCCTAGTCATGTTATTCCCTTTGTTTTTAATGATAGCTGGTCATCAGCAAGGCAGAATAATTCAGAAATCTAAGAGACCACAGAACTTTAACTCTGTCTCCACTGCACTAAATGCAGCAATGGGACAGTTAAGACTCTTTTTAAACTTCAGTGTCCTTCCCTATCAAATGGGGACAATATGAATGGAAATATCAAACAACTGTTAACAGAATTAAATTAAATAGGATCAAATGTGTGTATTGTGTGGTTCTAAACACAGAATAAACACTTTGCATACATCAGTGTGATGACTTACAGTTCCTACGGTGCGGTCATGCTTCCTATGGAAATGGCGTGAAAATTTACACTGGATTGGATCTTGAGTGAATGTGAGTCTCTGGGACAGAAAGCACTTTAATAAGAATCCACCCAAGTAATGACACTGCAATTTCATCTATGACATTCCCATCATAACAACCATCCAGATTGCTTGAATACATCCAATGACTAACAACTGACAGCTTCTTAGGCACTTCATTTTTAATAAAAATAGACCTTTCTCATATGAAATCATAAACAAAAGAGGTTTTTAAAAAATAATAGGCTATTAGTTTAATTACTCTTGCAAATATTGTCATGGTATGTATTGTGAATGTCCCCCTAAGCAAGATAAGCAATATTGAATCTTAGATATTTCCAGTAATAAATACATAAACAAAATGAAAGGTAGTCATTACACAGTCAATGAAAACAGGACACTGGGAGTCCTCCTGGACAAACCTTCATGAATAAGATATCCAAGGAGCCAAAACCCTCCTATCCCCCATGACGTTAAATGAACTCTGAAGCTCTCTGAAGGCTGTGACTACACAGAGAGGACCAAGAGAGGAACTCTGAAGCATAGGCTGTGACTACACAGAGAGGACCAAGAGAGGAACTCTGAAGCTCTCTGAAGGCTGTGACTGCGCAGAGAGGACCAAGAGAGGAACTCTGAAGCTCTCTGAAGGCTGTGACTACACAGAGAGGACCAAGAGAGCAGACAAAGAGAGCGGACTAAGCGACTCCCTGAGACACAGACAGCAACAGTAGAGGGCAGACTAAGAACAGTTCCCAAAGACACAGACAGCAACTGCAAGGATTGAACCAAAGGCAGAAACACTGCTGGCACCAATTAGAGGAAGAGATGGCTGATGCAAGAATTCATTCAACAACCTAAAAAGCAACATGGTAACACTAGAACCCGGTGGTCATACATCAGGAAGACTTGATCATCCTAATGTAGAAGAAGCAGAAGAAAATGATTTCAAATGTAACTTTATGAGGATGGAAGAGTCCTTTAAAGAGGAAATGAAAAATTCCCTTAAAGAAATGGAGGAAAAGACAAACAAAAATTTGGAAGAAATCAATAAGCCTCTCAGAAAACTCAAGAAAAAAAAAGACCAATCAAACAAGTGAAGAAAAGAGTTCAAACATTTCAAGACTTGAAGAATGGAATAGAGACAATGAGAAAACACAAACTGAGGGAATTCTGGGTAAACAAACGGGAACTACAACGGCAAGCATAGCCAAAAGAACACAAGACATAGAGGAGAGAATCTCAGGTGGTGAAGATACTATAGAGGAAATAGATTCATAGGTCAAAGAAAATGCTAAATCCAACAAATTCTTAACACTAAAAATCCATGAAATCTGGGACACCTAAGAATAATAGCTATAGAAGAAGGAGGAAAAACTCCAGCTCAAAGGAACAGAAAACATATTCAACAAAATTACGGATGAAAAGTTTTCCAATGTAAATAAGGATATCTCTATGATGATACAAAAAGCTTACAGACATCAAATAGACTGGCCGAAAAAAAAAGTTCTCTTACCATATAATAATCAAAATGCAAAACATACCAAATAAAGAAAGACTATTAAGAGCTGCAAAGTAAAATGGCCAAGTAACATAAAAAAGCAAATCTATCAGAATTACAACTGACTTCTCAATGGAAACCATGAAAGCCAGAAGGTCCTGGACAGATGTGCTGCAGACAATAAGAGACCATGGATACAAACCTGGACTACTATACACATCAAAACTTTCAACCACAATCGATAGAGAAAATGAGATATTCCATGACAAAACCAGATTTAAACAATACCAATACACAAATCCAGCCCTACAGAAAGTACTAGAAGGAAAACTCCAACCCAAAGAAACTAATTATACCCACAAAAGCACAGGCAAAATATAAACTCACACCAACAAACCCAAAAGAAGAGAAACACACAAACAGTACCACCAAAAAATAATAAGAATTAACAATGACTGATCATTAATATCTCTTAATACCAATGGAAACAATTCACCTACAAAATGACACAGGCTAAGAGAATGGATATGAAAGCACGATCCATCCTTCTGCTATATACAAGAAACACACTTCAACCTCAAAGACAGACATTATGTCAGAGTAAAGGGTTGGGAAAGGTTTTCCAAATCAAATGGACCTTAGAAACAAGCAGGTGTAGCTAACCTAATATCTAAAAACTTAGATTTCAAACTAAAATCAATCAGAATGGAGAAGAACACTTTATACTCATCACAGGAATAAAACAGCAAGATAAAGTCTCAATTCTGAGCATCTATTCCTCAAATATGAGAGCACCCACATATGTAAAAGAAACATTACTAAAGCTTAAATCATACATCAAACCCCACACACTAATAGTAGGAGACTTCAACACCCCTCTCTCCACAACAGACATGTCAACCAGACTGAAACCTAACAGAGAAGTGAGAGAACTAAAAGATGTCATGACTCAAATGGACTTAAGAGAGATCTACAGAACTTTTCACCCAAACACAAAAGAATATACCTTCTTCTCAGCATCTCATGGAACCTTCTCTAAAATTGACCACATATTCGCCAACAAAGCAAACCTCAACAGATACAAAAAAAAATTGGAATAACCTCCTGTATCTTATCGGACCACCAAGATTTAATTAGAATTTAACAGCAACACTAATTGCAGAAAGCCTACAAACTCATTGAAATTGAACAGTACTCATTTGAACCATCCCTGGATCAACGAAGAATTAAATAAAGAAATTAAAGTCTTCCTAGAATTCAATGAAAATGAAGGCACAACATACCCAAACCTATGGGACACTATGAATGCAGTGCTAAGAGGAAAATTTATAGCACTAAGTGCCCACATAAAGAAAGTGAAGAAATCTCACACTAGTAACTTAACAGCACACCTGAAAACTTTAGAACAAAAAGAAGCAGACACACCCAAGGAAGAGTAGATAACAAGAAATAATCAAATTGAGGACTGAAATTAATAAGATAGAAACAAAGAAAACAATACAAAGAATCAGTGAAACAAAGAGATAGAAAAACCCTTATCCAAATTAATCAAAAGGCAGAAAGAAAGCAGTCAAATTAACAATATCAGAAATGAAAAGGGGACATAACACAAAACAACAGACACTGAGGAAATCCAGAGAATCATTAGGTCATACTACAAAAACCTGTATTCCACAAAATTGGAAAATTTAAAAGAAATGGACAATTTTCTGGATAGACTCCACATACCAAAATTAAATCAAGACCAGTTGAACAATTTAAATAGACCTATCACCTGCAAGGAAATAGAAGCAGTCATTAAAAGCCCCCCCCAAAATCAAAAGCCTAGGGACATGGTGTAGGAGTTCCTTCTGTTTATATGTTGCTTTCATTAGTTAATGAATAAATAAACTGCCTTGGCCTAGTTGAGAGGGCTGAACTTAGGTAGGCAGAGAAGACAAAACTGAATTCTGGGAGGAAGAAAGCAGTGGCAAAAAGACACCATGGAGCCCACCAAAGACAGGCGCGCTGAATCTTTCCTGGTAGGCCACAGCCATGTGGCAATATAAAGACTAATAGAAATGGGTTAAATCACCATGTAAGAGTTAGCCAATAAGAAGTCAGAGCTAAAGGCCAATCAGTGTTTTAAGGAATACAATTTCTGTGTGATTATTTGGGGGCTAAGCTAGCTGGGTGGCTGGGACAAACAGGTGGGCCTCTCCTCCTACAGGGATTGATGGTTTCACTGCAGAATTCTACAATAACTTCAAAAAAAGAGCTAATAGCTATAGTCCTCAAAGTTTTCACATAAGAGAAACAGAAAGAACATTGCCAAACTTTTTCATGAGGCCACTGTTACCCTAATATGAAAACCATACAAATAACCAACCAAGAAAGAGAATTACAGACACATCTCCCTCATGAACATTGATGCAAAAATATTCAGTAAAATACCAGCAAACCAAATTCAAGAACATATAAAAAAAATCATCCACCATGATCAAGTTAGCTTCATCCCAGATATGCAGGGATGGTTCAACATATGAAAATCTATCAACATAATCCACCATATAAATAAACTGAAAGAAAAAAAATATAATCATCTCATTAGATGCTGAAAAAGCATTCAACAAAATCCAATACCCCTTCATTGATAAAGGTCTTGGAGAAATCAGGGATATAAGGATATATCTAAACATAATAAAAGCAATTTACAGCAGGATGACAACATCAAAATAATGGAGAGAAACTCAAAAGGATTCCACTAAAATGAGGAACAAGAGAAGGCTGCCCACTCTCTCCCTATCTATTCAACAAAGTTCTTGAAGTTCTGGCTAAGGCAATAAGACAACAAAAGGAGATCAAGGGGATACAAATTGGAAAAGAAGTCAAACTTTCACTATTTGCAGATGATATGATAGTATACATAAGTGACCCCCCAAAAAAACTCTACTAGGAAACTCCTATAGCTGATAAATATTTTCAGCAATGTGGCAAGATACAAGATCAACTCAAGAAAAAAAAGCAGTAGCCCTTCTATATACAATGATAAACAAGCTGAAGAAGAAATCAGAGAAACATCACTGAAGAAGAAATCAGAGAAACATCACCCTCTACAATAGTCACAGTATAGAATATCTTGGGGTAACTCTAACCAACTAAGTATGACAGGAACTTTAAATCTCTAAAGAAATAAATTGAAGAAGAAGATATCAGAAAATGGAAAGATCTCTGATGCTCTTGGATTGGTAGGATCAAAATAATAATAATAGCAATCTTACCAAAAGCAATCTACAGATTCCATTCAATTCCCATCAATATCCCAACACAATTCTTCACAGACCTTAAAAGAATGATACTCAAATTCATATGGGAAAAAAACAGAATAGCCAAAACAATACTGTGCAATAAAGAAATTTCCAGAGACATCACCATCCCTGACATCAGCTCTATTATAGAGCTACAGTAATGAAAATAGCTTGGTATTGGCATAAAAACAGACAGGTTGACCAATGGAATTTAATTGAAGACCCAGATATTAATCCACACACTTATGAATGCCTGATTTTTAAAAAAAGAGGCTAAAATTATACAATAGAAAAAAGAAAGCATATTTAACAAATGGTACTCACATGACTGGATGTCAACATGTAGAAGAATGAAAATAGATTCATATCTATCCCCATGTACAAAACTCAAGCCCAAATGGATTAAAGACTTCAGTATAAATCCAACAACACTGAATGTGATAGAAGAGAAAGATACAGGAGACCACTTCCTAAATATAATACCAGTAGCACAGACACTGAGAGCAACAATTAATAAATGGAACCTCCTGAAACTG
>LOEQ01003256.1:52416-62609 GCA_001685075.1 Bramus lutescens | reverse complement strand
AAGGACACAGTCAATAAGACAAAAGGCAGCCTACTGAATGGGAAAAGATCTTCATCAACCCCACATCACACAGAGGACTGATCTCCAAACTATATAAACAACTCAAGAAATTATGCATTAAAATTCAAAATAATCCAATTAAAAATGGAATACAGATTGAAACAGAGAATTCTCAACAGAAGAATCTCAAATGGCCAAAAGACACTTAGGGAAATATTTAACATCCTTAGCCATCAGGGAAACTGACTCTGAGATATCTTACACCATTCAGAATGGGTAAGATAAAAAAAAAATGATAGCTCATACTGAAGAGGATGCAGAGTAAGGGGAACACTCCTCCATTGCTGGTGGGAATACATACTTGTACAACCACTCTGGAAATCAGTATCGTGCTTTCTCAGAAAACTGAGAATCAACCTACCCCAGGACTCAGCAATATCACTCTTGGGCATATACCCAAGGTATGCTCAATTATACTACAAGGACATCTGTTCAGTTATGTTCATAGAAGCATTATTTGTAATAACCAGAACCTGGAAACAACCCAGATGCCCCTCAACTGAAAAATGAATAAAGAAAATATGGTATATTTACACAATTGAGTACTACTCAGCAGTAAAAAAAAATGACATCTTGAAATTTGTATGCAAATGGATGGAACTTAAAAAAAAATCCTGAGTGAGGTAACCCAGACCCAGAAAGATGAACATGGCATGTACTCACTCATAAGTGAACACTGGCTGTAAAGCAAAGAATAATGAGCCTATAGTCCATAACCCTAAAGAAGCTAAGTTACAAGGTGAACCCTAAAATAAACATATATAGATCCCCCTGGGAATGGAAAATAGACAAGATCTCCTGACAAAATTGGGAGCATAGGGGTGGGTGGAGAAGGGAGGGCAGAGAAGAGGAAGAGAGGAAAGGGGGAGGGGGAAGAGAACTTGAGGAAACAGGGTATTCAAGATGGGGGAAGGACAGAGACAGAGAACAAGGAAAGACATTTTGGTTGTGGGAGCCACTATAGTGCTAGGAAGAAACCCGGCACTGGAGAATTCCCAGGAATTCACAAGGATGAACCCAGCTAAGACCCTAAGCAATAGTGGAGAGAGTGCCTTGCCTTGTAGTCAGGTTGATAACGATCTTAAATGTCACCATAGAACCTCCATCCAGCAACTGATGGAAACAGAGGCAGGGACCCACAGCAGAGCACTGGGCTGAGCTCCCAATGTCCAGTCAGAGAGTGGGAGGAGTGAGAATATGAGCAAAGAGGTCCAGACCATGATGGGGACACCCACTGAAACAACTTACTTGAACTAATGGGAGCTCACTAATTCTGGCTGGACAGGGAAGGAACAGCATAGGACCAAACTAGGCCCTCTGAATGTGGTTGACAGTTGTATGGCTGGGCAGACTGTGGGGCCACTGGCAGTGGCACCAGAATTTATCCCTACTACTTGTATTGGCTCTTTGGAACCTATTCTCTTTCAATGGATACCTTTTTCAGCCTAGATATTGTAAAGAGGGTCTTGGTCCTTGGCCAAAGCAATGTGCCTTCCCCTCTCTGAGGAGAGGATGGAGGGTGGGGAGGTAGGTGGATGAAATGGGAGTAGGGGAGGAAGTGGGAACTGGTATTGGTATGCAAAATGAAAAAAGAGAGTTTTTCTTTTAAAAAAAGAAAAGAAAAAATATATCAAGGGAGCCACAGCTACATCACCAAGACAAAAGATCAGTAGCGATTGTGAGTAATTCACAAATGAAGCGCTGGCATTCAATACCCCCTCCACCAAGTTACCCTATATAATAAATGGGAAAATAGCCACACACAAAATAAAGGCAATATATTACTATGAATCATGAGGCCAAAAAGGCAGAATAATTCTAAGACTGGGAGGAGCGGAGGAAGCTCTGAAGAGGAGTGAAGTCCTGAGTGACTAAGTGATGTTGACATGGGCACAGCCATGTCAAGGCCTCCACAACAAACATCAGGATCAGATGCATGGCAAGGCCTTCCTCAGGCCTGAAAGGAAGTATGTCCAGAAAATGTTCTCCACAGCTTTCTCTCACCGCCACCCCCAGGATATTTATGACTTGGACACTGCTCCTCTAGAGAGACTGCTCCTTACCATGATTAGCTGAACCTGTCCATTTGATCCAGTTTGTGCATGTACAATCTGCTTCCTTGCTTGCCTGCATGCAACAGCATCGCCTCCTCGTTTAGCCGTATTCAATAACTCTGCCTCCCTGCTCAACTCTGTGTAATAAATTCCCCGAGCTTGTGAGGATTAGTGAAGTACCATAGCTTCTTCAGCTGAAAGCTCAGGTCACCCAGGCTGCTCCCAGCTTTCTATCCATGTGTCTGTCCATTAATCTGTCTTTCCTTCATTTCCTCATCACTCTGTCACGTCCATCCCTGAAGCGACAGAGTACAAGACCACCCCTTTGATCTCAGAGAGTAGGGGATACCATGGCATTGTGTTTTGCACACATCCAACTGAGGAAGGTCTTGCATAAAGACTGAAAAAAAGACCAGGTATAATAGAGCACTAATATTAAGGGCTGACTTGCAACGCAGGGATGGTCACACACATAGGAGGTCAGCTGCTGGAGAAAAGGTAGCAGCTATTTGATACATCAGACAGATGAAGAAAAAGAAGTGAGGCTGGGGAGCCAAGGGAGCTATCAGGGGAGGGGAGGCCACAAAGAAACGGGTTGGCATGGAGATAAATATGGTCAAAGGACATGATGTACTTACATAAAAATGTCTTATGGCTCCTATGGTATGTATAATTGATACAGGTCAATGACAAAAGCCAGGAAACAAAGGCAGCAACTGCTTTAGAATAAGCCCTCTCTTTTGCCTCTGCTAAGTTGTGACAAAGAGCAAGCAAGAAGAAATTAGACAAAGACATGGAGACAATAGCTTCAGAGAAGTATAGAAGGGCTAGCCTGTTCTGAAGGATGAACACAGAGAAGTTCAGACAGGCTAGCCTGATCTGAAGGATGAACACGGAGAAGTACAGAAGGGCTAGCCTGTTCTGAAGGACAGACACAGAGAAGTACAGAAGGGCTAGCCTGATCTGAAGGATGAACACAGAGAAGTACAGAAGGGCTAGCCTGTTCTGATGGACAGACACAGAGAAGTAGAGGAGCGTGCACTTGTTCTGCAGGCCGGGGAAATATACTGGAATTGGAAAGATACTGGGAAACACCAACAACACTGGTTGTCTGAAGACAGCATATATATACAGGTATGTAAAATAGGACTTGTGAATTATATAAGGGGTTCACAAATTTGATGAAGTGCGTTTGTGGTCTCCAAGCTAAATATTTATGCCTTGTAGGAAGAAAAAGCAGGAAACAAGGTAAATGACTAGTTGCGAAGCACTTCACATGCACGCTTGCATGAGCATGCATACACACACATGCACACACGTACTTATGTACACACAAATGAACATACATACATATACAAATACCCCCACAATCTTGTGAACTAAAATAATGCTAGAATTAACTTGCTAAAACATGCAATAGAAAGAGGAAGACGAGTAAGGCTCCTTGTCTTAGTAAGGGTCTCTATTGTAGTAATAGAGACCATGACCAAAGCAGCTTGGGGAAGAAAGGTTTATTTGGCTCAACTTCCAAATTGCTGCTCATCACTGACAGAACCTGGAAGCGGGAGCTGATGCAGAGGTCACAGAGGGGTGCTGTTTACTGGCTTGCTCAGCCTGCTTTCATTCTTACACAACTGGGGGCCCTCAGCCCAGGAGTGGCCCTACCTACAATGGACTATATCCTCCCACATCAGCACCAAGTAAGAAAATGTCCTACAGGCTTGCCTATAGCTGGATCTATGGAGGCAGTTTTTCAATTGAGGTCAAGATGACATAAAACTAGCCAAAACAATAATGGTCTTGTTGGCTGGGCTTGATGGCATATACCTTCAATGCCTGTACTATGGATGTAGAGTAGTGGCTCTCAACCTTCCTAATTCTGCAACCCTTTAATATAGTAGTTCCTCATGTGGTGGTGATCCCCAACCATAAAATTATTTTTATTGTTACTTCATGCCTGTAATTTTGGTTCTGTTATGAATAATAATGTAAATATTTTTGTTTAGGAGTCATCTTAGGCAATCCCTGAGAAGGGGTTGTTTGACACCCCTGCAAAGGGGTCATGACCCAAACTATAGACGTAGAGACAGGCAGAACATATCTATGAGTTCACGACAAATCTGACCCACATAGTGAGTTTTTGGACAGCCAGGGCTACGTAGAGAGATCTTGTCTCTAAATAAAACAAATAAAAAAGGATTATTAATGGTCTCCCTGGGAGCAAAATATCAAGACTTAGATTTTTATATGTGTTATTTATTGTCCTTCTATTTGGTCATAAATTATCTTTCCATGTCAATGAAAACAGAGTGGTATCCTTTTTAAGGGATGCATATTTCATAATATAGCCATACCATAATTTAAACTTTAATTTCTTATTAATGACTCCAATTTTCATTCTCAACAATAGCACTTCAATACATGTTTCTCTATGCACTTGTACAATTATCATCTTGGAATAAATTGCCAAAAATTAAAGTGTTATTTCAAATGTCATACTCGTTTCAAGGGAGTCCTAGCGTCTACTCCCTCATTAATTCACCTAGCAACTTTTCTTCCTCCTTCTCTAAAGGTCAGCTGTAGTCACTGAGAGTGCAGAAGCAAACTTAAGGCATGAGAAGAGACCTAACAGGGCATATGAAAATAAAAAAGGATACTTGATGAAATAAATAGATTACATTTTTTTTTTTTTGCAAAATCTGAAGAAAGTAAGACAGGGAAGGAAAATAAGGAGAAGTGAGCAGAAATACTTAACAGGAAACTCAGGCAGGGCCATGCAAGAAGAGTTCCGTCTGGGAAAATCCTGGAGATTGGTGGCCCTGGGGGAGTTGGAAGCTTCATGACCTCAGGGAACAATAAATAATCTAGTGCTTCTACAGAAGGGGTCAAGAGGCACAACAGGAAGAGGTCAGACAGAAAGGTACAGAAAGGCAGGGAGGCCGGCCACTTAGGGAACAGGTTAATACAGTTACTGTAGAAAGCCTTGAGTTCTTGGGAGCAGCTAGCTGCATTGTCAGTACATAGCGGAGATGGTTATAGTCTACAAGGAATTGAGCCTGAAGTCTATTCTAGGGCTTTCGTATGCCAGGGAAGGTATGAAGAATGAAGCAGCTCCACAGACATTTGGTGTGGGAAGTCCTTCAATGTGTTGCTTTCATTGGTTAATGAATAAAGCTGTTTCGACCAGTGGCTTAGCAGAATAGGGCAAGGGGGGAGTTCTAAGATAGAGGAGGAGAGAGTAGGTGGAGTTAGAGAGAAGCCATGGAGCCACCCACAGGAGACAGACACCTCCACCGGAGCCTGCCAAAACTGGTAGGCCACGGCCTCATGCTCACACACAGATCAATGGATATGGGTTAGTTTAGGGTATAAGAGCTACCTAAAAGTATGCTTAAGCTACTAGCCAAACAGTATTGCAATTAATATAGTTTCTGTGTGAGTCAGGGCGATCGGGAAATGAACTAGAGACCTCCCCCAACAGACATTAGAAAGGGAGAACAGTAAAGTTTTTATTTTTCAGAATTAATATGCAAGAGAAAGAAAGGTATTGAGGAAAACTCTCATGGTTTTTGGTCTGAGTACTGAAAAGCAAATGCTGCCTTTCAGAAGCAGAAAAGATTCAAGAGAGTTCAACCAAAGTGATGATCCCAGGTTCTGACTTGTACAGCTACATAACCCAAAGATCCAAGGGAAGATGAGGCACTCACTGGATATGCCAGTCTGGAGCGCAATGACATGTTCTCCTTAACCCAATTCTGGTAGGTTCACTTCTAGATTTTCCATTATTTTTATCCACATTTTCCTAAAACAATCTCTTCCAATTTCTTCAAGTTTCTGTCATGTCAGTTTCTTCAATCTATTTGTCCAAAGAACCATCTCTTTTGCTGTTCCCTCATGTTGTGATTTTAGACCTGATTTCATTCATTTTGCTCTGATCTTTCTTATTTCTTTCTTCCTAGTAATTTTGGTTGTGGTATGTCTTTATGTTTATTATGTTATATATTTGAAATCTTCCTACATTTTTATGTGGTCATTCATCACAAAAGCATCATCCAACTGGCAGGACAAGCTCCACTAAGGAAAGGATACAGTCAGAAGTGTGAGCAGTGAAGCCAGGGCAGAGTGAATTGTCAGCCTAACAAAGTGCTGCTTAAACTTCAATAGGGTGGAGACTCAAAACTGAGGACAGAGACATTATGATGCTGTTAGTGAAGCAGTAGAGTTACGCCTAAGTAGAGTGAAACCAGGAAAAAGCAAGAGGAGGCACATTGGGGCAACTGAAAGAGACAAATAGGACATCAACAAGAGAAGTTGGATTTCATTGCTTTGAAAATATTTATACACTGAAAAAAATATACCAGAGAAGAGACAAAGCTAAAAGACTAGGAAAGATTTATAGACCTGCATCAACATCCTTGAAACAGGATGGGATCTGCAATACAGCTACAGTGCCAGCCTTTGTTAGGGTCATGGACAGGGAACGCAAACAAACCCTCTGGGAAGAAAAGATGCACATGGTTACAGTCAGCGGTGGGAAGTAGCTTTGGGTACTCTCTTTGGATTTCTTTTAGGACTCAATTTATCCTCTAAGTGAGGCTATATGGGTTATCAGTGTGGAGGTGAAGATGTGGAACATTTGTCTGGGCTGAGAGAATAAATGGACTAATGTGTGGCACAGCAAGGATGTGTGTGTAAGCGGTTAGATGGCGCATTAAGATCATTCAGTACGGGACAGACACAAGAGTACAACTGAGGCAGGAAGATGGGTCTACAGTTTGGGGATGGCCAAGCAAGTACTAAATTCGCAGCTAACATTTTGAGTATGTATGAATAGGTAAATAGATTCGAGGTCCCAACAAACACAGGGAGTTCCACAGCCAAGATCAGTGACTTCGTTGTATACTAGAGATGTAACTCTCTTTGCTCTCACTGATTTTCACACAAATTATGAAATCCAATCACTTAACTAAATCTTTTGACTTACTTATATCACAGTTTTACTGATAATTATTACAGGTGTATTAATAGGCAGTGCTAAAATATTGGAATAAGAACATTCCTATTCATGTTCATAGAAGTCATACTACAATATTCTATTTTCTAATATATCTCTGGAATTAATCTTAGAGCATTTTAGTAAAAATGTTAGGATCACTGTTCATACCGGGCACTGTCTTAGGACTGAGTGTGTGTGTGTGTGTGTGTATGTGTGTGCATTGTGTGTGTGTACATAAGTGATGTGCACACACACATGTGCATGTGCTCACACTTGGGAATCAGGATGGATAGCCTTCAAAAGAACAATGAGAAGATGCTATTTTTCCACATCCTGGAACAAATTTAATAAATATTTGTTCCTTAAAGACCTGAAAAAGCTCACAGTGAAAAGACAGTAAACTTAGGGTCTGATGACTTCATGTATAAAATATAAAAGCATCAAACACTGACAGTAGTCCTATTCCTTCTCATTTTCTCTATTATCTGCTAGTTGGTTCTAATGATATAATCATAGAAAAACATGCATCACATTCAAATTTTATAAAGTAATAGCATAAAGTTGTACATCAGTATAATTCATATGTTTTAATTCGAGTTTTTCATATTTGCTGTGTTCCTCCATTTTATTGAAGGAACCCAGTTGTGAAGAACAAGCAGCTGGCAGGTCTCAGCCACTGTAGCAGGCAGGTGTTTGCTGTAGTGCGCCAGCCTAGTGAGAACCTTTTGTAACACATACACTCTGTGCATTCTGTTTCTCCAGAGAGTCTCTCACAATGCACTTGTTATTAATATCTTCAGGTTTTGTTTTCCTGTCTCCTTAACTCAATTGTGGCAGGTCCATCTCTAGATTTTCCATTATTTTATACATGTTTTTCAAAAACAATCTCTTCCAATTCCTTTAAGTCATGTCATGCCGGTTTCCTCAATCTGTTTGTCCAAAGAGCCATCTCTTTCGCTGTTCCTTTGTGTTGTGATTTTAGACCTGATTTCATAAGTTTTGTTCTGATCTTTGTTATTTATTTCCTTCTGCTGATTTTGGCTGTGATATGTTCTTGTTTTATCAAGTTATATACCTGAAATCTTTCTACATTTTTATGTGGGTATTTATTGCTGAAACATCTCTTAGTGTTTCTTTTGCTGTTATCCCAAATGTTTTGATATGCTGTTGTTTCATTTTCATATTTTAAGGATAATTAAAATTTGCCCTTCCAATCTGAAAGAGACGTGCTGCTTATTTAAAAGTTCAGTTTCCATATATTTATAAACTGTCTAAATCTCTCTGTTTCTTTCACCGTAATAAAAAAAAGATTGTGGATATAACTTCCATATTTTTCAGCTCATTAAGAATTATTTTAAGCCACAGTAAACTCCTTTCTAGAGAAATTTCCATGTGCTAGTTAAAAGAATGTGCATTCTTCAGCCTCTGGATGGAATGGTCTACAGATAATTGAAGTTTTTTGGTCTATATATGGTAGTTTATCCATCATGTCTGTTGATGTTTTGTCTGGGAGGTTGTCCAATTGTGACAGTGTAGAATCAAAATCCCCACTACTGTTGGATTGAAGCCTATTTTTCCTTTTATGTCTAATGGTGTCCTGAACAAATGGTAGCTTCAGCATTAGCTATAAAAGCATTTGTAATTGTTATATTTTCTTGATGAGTTGATCTCTTGACATCATACAGTTATTCTCTGTGTCTCCTCTTATTACTTTTTATTTTAAAATTTATTTTATCAGATACCAGTTCATCTGTATTTTCTTTTTTCAAATTCTATGAATTGGACTATCGCCTCAACCTTCAACCTGTATGTGCACCTCTTCTGATGATATGGCTTTCTTGCAGGGAGCATATTATTGGGTCTCTCCTTTTTGAATCCATATATCCAACTTGTTCTTTTTTAATTAGAGAGTTAAACCATCTCAATTTAGTTATCATTCAAAAAGTATGCCTTTGCATATGTCATTTTGATTCTCATCTAGTTGTTCTAAACAGCTTTTGTTTCTTTTGCTTCTATCATCTTTGTTTGTGATGGTTTACTATATTGATGATCTTGGATTGTTTTTCTCCTCTGGTAAAATTTATAAATTCATATGTTATCATAATGTTACTTTAGTAGTTTCTTATACTTCCTGGCATAGGACTCCCTCAATCATCTTTTGTATGATTGGAATGCTAATCATAAATTTCCTTTTTTTTTTCTTTCCTTGGAAAGTCATTACTTCTCTAATTTTGAAGGGTAGCCTTGCTGGAAATAGAAACTTGAGTTGGGGCTTGATTTCTTGAGATCCATCATTTCTGGCCTTGAGGGGCACCTGCTAGAAAAATCCATTCTTAGTCTAAGAGGACTGGCCTTAAATGTGACAGCAGTTTTCTCTGAAGATTTTTAAATGTTTCCTTGTCTCATGCTTTCAACAGTTTGACTATAGTGTAACAAAATGCGGAATCCTTCTTACCCTGTCTATTTGATCTTCTGTAGGCTCCTGTACCTGGATGCCCAGCTCTTTCGGAAGACTGGGATGCCTTCTGCTATGACTTCATTTAACTAGTTTTCTGCCACCTCACAGTTCGCCTTTTTGGTGGTGTCCAGAAAGTCTTCAATGTTCTCATCACTGTTTTTTTTTTCTTTATTTCTCTATGAAAGCGAGATCTTTAAAAATCTGTCTCTGGGCCCTGATGTTATTTCTCTTCTTTACTACGAACTATCCTGGAAGCTCTCAAATGGTTTTTTAACCTGTCTTCCTGAGCACTTTTTATCTAAATGCTGGGAGTGTTGCTCAGAGGTCGAGTCCTGGCCCAGCACACACTGAGGCTTTAGGATCCATCTATAGTACTGACAAACAATAAGGAAACCATGAAGTTTTCTATCTCTTTACAGAATTCTCACTCATACCCTTCATCGCCTCCTTAAGTTCATGTAAACACCTGCATTCCTTGAATCTCACTGAGTATTTTAAAAGATAATTCTTTTAGTTGGGTGTGGTGGTATAGACTTTTATTTTTTGGATATTTTTGTAGTTTAAAATGCTATTAGAGACCCACATTGGAGCACTGGACTGAGCTCCCAAGGTCCAAATGAGGAGC
>LOEQ01003256.1:19295-45230 GCA_001685075.1 Bramus lutescens | reverse complement strand
CACAAGAAGACAGAACAGCACACTGTGTCTCAGGGAAGGAAGGTCAACACCTGCCACAAGAAGACAGAACAGCATGCTGTGTCTCAAGGGAGGAAGGTCAACACCAGCCACAAGAAGACAGAACAGCACACTGTGTCTCAGGGAAGGAAGGTCAACACCTGCAACAAGAAGACAGAACAGCACACTGTGTCTCAGGGGAGGAAGGGCAACACCTGCCACAAGAAGACAGAACAGCATGCTGTGTCTCAGGGGAGGGGTGCTAAGCTGAGAACTGTCCACCTAGCTGCCATGAAGGTCCTGACAAGAAAGTGTGGCCTGCACCATTCTCCTGCTTGGACACAGATGATGACCCTCCAGGAGGAAGGTCAGGAGCCCATCCTTGTAAGGCCACAGAGGATACTTGGTCACCGAAAGAATGGAGCTACTCCAGACTGGAGGAGACGGTGAAGGACCACAAACTGCAACATAGGTTTATTTTTTTAACAAAATATTTTCAGAAATATGTGTTTATCATATTGATATTCCCCTACTCCTCTCAAATCCTCCACAACTTCATATTCTTTCTCTTTCTAAGAAAAAATGAAAATAAACAAATAAAAAAACCTAAGACAAATAATACCAAAGGAAAACAAAAAGGTACACAACAAAGCATGATAATGTGTTCTTAGATACAAACAAGAAAGAAAAAAAATATTGTTTAGATATGAAATGCTGGCTGGAATTTGTAGATTGGATAAAGTAGTATATCAACATGAATTTCTACTTTTTAACATGGCTAATGTGTGTGTGATGTGTGTGTAGGCATGCATGTTGTGGCTTCCATGTAGAGGAAAAATTCTCTTCTTCCACCTTTCTGTGGATTGCAGGCTTATATAGCAAATGGGTTTACTTGCTTAGCTGTCTTGTGAGCTTCTTTGGTGCCTTGATTGAGATTATATGCTGTATGTATATAGAAAATTTGTATGATGGTATTGGAATAAGAGATTAAGGATGAAAAAGAAAAGAAAAAGAGATTAAGGGTGATAGAACAGATAAGGCAAAAACTTTACTAATTGGGAAATTTTGTAAGATATGAGGATATTTTATCTTGTTTTATAACTTATAGGTAGGTTTGCAAATATTTCAATTTTATAATAAGAGAAAACATTAATGTGAGGAATCTATCACTATTTGAATGCATGTGCGTGCATGTGCATGTAAATGTATTTATATGCATAGGACTGACAATAAGCTTGTACCTTTCATAAATGAATTCTTAGAGAAAAAGGAACATGATGAAAGGAATATTGATAATGGCCATGTCTGAAAGAGCAGCAAATTATAAACAAATATATAAAACTTCAAATTCACAAGAACTTGGGAAGCTATAAATTTTACAAATTATAGTCAATTCAAGATGTTATATTAGAAAAACATTTTAGATATAATACTAATTGCATAAAACTGTACATATTGTAAATGCATAGCTTAAAGTTCTGGTGTGTAAATGTGCCACTTTTAAGCATAAAACAATTGCAAAAGAATTCATTATAGTTTGTTCAAGACACGTTCCTCACCTTTGTTCTGGCATGGACCAGGGCATTTTACTAGTTACACAGAATGGAGTGTCAGCGCAACACTGAGTCATTCATGTGTCCTATGGACCTGTCACCACCCTCAGCATGTACCACCCCCACCACTGATAATTCTACAGGACCCACAGTTTTAAATAACCGAAGGGTAAGAATAAAGGAAATACATCATCACATGATTCACCACCTTTCAAACTGATCAAGGGATAAAAGTCAATGGCAAAAATAAATAAATAAATAAATAAATAAATAAATAAATAAATAAGGAAACTATGAATGGCTTTAATTCCACTTCAGTTGCGATAAAACAGATCAATACGTGGCTCAACCACAAGAGAAAATATAAGACTTCCACTAAAAAAAAATCAATGGAATTCAAGTGCCCACAACATCAGGGAAGATACAATTTCTTAAACAATGCAGACAACATTAACCTCATTGTCAATAGATATGGCAAAACAAAACCTGACTGTTTAAAAATGAACACACTAAATGAGAGGAAAAAATAAAACAAGTTCTATGTCAGTAGTTCTCAACCTTGCTAATGCTATGGCTCTTTAACACTGTTCCTCATGTTGTGGTGACCCCCAACCACAAAACTATTTTATTTGCTACTTCATAACTCTAATTTTGTTGCTATCATGAATCATAATGTAAATATCTGTGCTTAGGCAATCCCTGTGAATGGGCTGTTCAAACGCCAAAGTGGCTGTGACCCACAGTTTGAGAACCACTGTTCTAAATGAACTGAATCATATTTCCTGGATTAATAAATGATAGAAAGATCTCTACAGATGTTAGTGAGTGAATTGAGCATTTTAAGAATCTGATGAGGGGCATAAAGAGTATTTCAGTAATTTAATCTTTGTGTCCAAAGACTTAACAAAGAATTAAAGTACATTGCAATGACACTCAAGGGTCATCTTGGGAAAGTCTTGAAATAAACATGCATCCATTGCCGATTAAGGAAAGTAGAATTAATTTCGACCATAATGTCAGTATATGTTAAGTTGAATCAAAAACTCCATTTTTTGCCTTAAGTACTGTGAATGAAGTCACCTTTGGTACAAAACAAAAGTGTGAATTTCTAGTAATATGGCAACTGATAACTCTTTCAAATTCGAAAGCATCACACAAAATAAAGAGCCTGATTCACTAGCGTCCAACTTATAAGGGATCCTGGAAATAGGTTTAATAAAGAATATGTGCACTCTTTATAAGAAAAGAACATAAAATGTGAAAAATAGAAAGATAAGCCAAAACTCCGGATAAGAAAGCTAGTACCACGAAGATGAAATAAAAAGTTAACCATTTAATCTATAAATGCAATATGATTTAAATACAAGGCTTATTCATGTTTGTAATATAAATAAACAACTGATTCTAATCTTCATACCAAGAAGATATTCCAGGCAACAAAGGCACATCCTTAATAGTGAGGAGAAGAAGACATGAATTATAGAAAACAGTTTTGAAATAGGTACACTAAAGGCTATATTTATATTAGGAAAACAGTTGCATATAGTATATTGCTGGCACATTTATCTAATTAATAACACAGGAGAGAATATAAGATTAACTTCTAATATTAACATAAGATTTCATTTCATATTAGAAGGTGAAATTAAATGACACTAGACTAATTAGTCATCACTCTGGAAAAAAAAATCTACATCCTCATTTCTTATCAATATTAGTGTGAAATCTAGGTAGATGTAATAGAGTACCAGATCTCACAGTAAGAAAAATTGCTTAAAGTAGACAAATATAAATGAGTAATGTAGAGAATACCACAGTACTGTTGTAGCACTGAGTCAGAAGGACTAAATAACCTCAGATCAAGGCTGCCTGGATGTTCCTAGGAACACTGCCTAACCAACAACCAGAACACTGGTCCCCCCATGATCTGCAGTTTGTTGTGGCAACAGAAAAGAGAAGGGTTCATCACCGTGTGGGTATGGTGTATTTGGAGCCTCATGACTGTTCATGGTCAAAACAGGATGGAGACCAGGAACCATCCCTGACTAGGGAGGTAGGATTACATAGCAAATAGTATGGAGCCCCCATAGTAAATAGTCACAACAGCAGTGACCATGTAACCCTTTCTTTCACTTCTTCAGCATGGAGGTGGGAGATCTGTGCCCCAGGAGATTATCTCTACACACTAAGACATAAATTCAGTTCCACCTTAGTTAACCTAAGAGCAAACGTGGTACTGAAGGAAAGTAGGCAAAGGTTATCTGTTCACTAAGTCCCACGTTTAGCTCTATTCCTCTGATGAACCCCCATGCCTCTCAGTAACACACATGAATGTAGACTTACATAGAAGACTCATCATGGCCATCTTGGAATAGAGGAACTTTAAAATGCACATTAGAAATGCAATTTTGTTGGAGATAAATAACTATATAGAAACTAATGTAGGGAGAACAAGATTTGAGTAAAGGGGTTTAAATCATGTAGAACTTGGAGTTTGAAGTTTTAATTTATAAATGCTATTATCTTTAATGTTATTAGCACACCGCCAAAGAATGAAGGGGGCAGCCGCTTTCAGGTCAACCTGTTAATTTTACCCATAATAAACAAGGTCATCCTTTAGTTCAAAACCATTAAGCCAAGCAAATATTGCCATCAAGAGTAATTTTTACTTACTTATGTCATGAAAGAAGAACAGCTTACAGCATGACAAGCATTCACAAGTACATTTCATCCACCTCATATGTGAATGCATTCTTACTTTCCCAGAATGTATAATAATTAATATTAATGGAGTAGAAAAAGTCATCTTTTCACCTCGAGTTGATTAATACAGAAAAAGAATGCAAACTACAAGACATTTTTATATTTATCTTCAAAGCTATTGCCATAAATTATCTCTGTGTATGCTATTCATAGAGCATTCAAAGCTAGAAGTATAAAGAACACTTGGATATCAGGAAAATTCTGATAGCAACTCCACGAGAACTGATTTATGTAAATCCCAAGACCATCTCATAAAAGAGAGAAATCTCATCAACTATAGAGAAGATGGGCCAGGTAACCAAACTGCATCTGTAATGCAGGCTGTGTTTATTGGAAAGAAACTACAGTTTTGAAAAACACACAGGAAGGAAACAGAGGTCTTTGGAAATTGCAGAGAAAGTTCTCACTTATTTTTACTGACAAATCTATTTTTGCTTTTTCAGCAAGCCTTTACTTTTGTGCATGTTTTTCTTCTCCAGTCACTGAAGAAATTGTTAGCAGTATCTAACAAGTATTGACCCTTTTTCTCTTCTTTCGCTTTGAAAAACAGACATATGAAATGCCAAGCAGACTGCTGATTGCCCCAAGTGTCTTCGTTCTTTCAGACAAGTGCACAGATCTGCTGATTGTTTACAGGTGATGGAGATGGTTGTGCATCCTTGGGAAAACCTGAGCCTACAGTCTTCTCCCATGATGCTCACGTAAACTTTGTTTTAATTTTTAATAGCAGCCTCCTTTTGGACAGTACCATCTGAAGCCAGCATCTCAGATAGGCGGCCAAATGAGCTTTCCTTGTGGCTCCCTGGTGCACTGCCAGGGAGGACCTCATAAGTTTCACAATTAGGCTGTTGTCTAGGGCAGTGTGCACACCATGGTTGGCTAACACTTGCTTCCAGTTCTGAGACACTCTTGATGGTCTTCCCTTCTTTCTTGCTCTGAGTTTCCTTTGGGTGTCCCATAATCCAGGGCAAGCCCATCAGTCCATGTCCAAACCAACCAAGTTGTGTAATTAGGTTTCCAGTTGTGGAACGGCTAGTCACAGAAGCTGTTATTCTCAGAGAAATTGTCTCACAGCTATTTTGATGTAGTGGCTGCCTGTTAGTGGATTGGATCACTCATGCTAGAGCTAATGACGTTTCAGAATCTATTGGGCATGGATGCATCCATAGACACCTGAGCATTTCCCCAGTTCCACCCCGATGGAAGTACTGACAAATTTTCTGATTCCAGATCACACACATGCTTACATTTTCTATCGTTTACTTGTTCCTTCATTTGTCAAGGATTTATTTAAGCATCTAACTGTATGACAACATGATTTAGAGAATGGAATTTTCAAGTTGAATATATAAGAATATATAATCCTTGACTGTAATGACCTAACTATGTAGCAGAAATTCATTGCCAATCATGTAAATTTTCACACAAACAAGTTGAAGAAAAGGATTAGGAAGCCACACGGCAGCTTTCCCCATGTGCCAGGGTGGCAGGCAGCACTGTGCTGCAGAATGTTTGGCACAGGTTTTCTGCACTCCGGAGAATAACTCAAGGATGTTGTTTCAGTTGTCTATGTAGAGACTGTTGTTGCCGTGGTTGCTGCACTAGTTGGTGTTTAGCACATCCACAGGTTTCATTACGGGAGTTCCATGCATCTTTAGTTCCTGTTGCTCTTTCCCTACCTCCCCACCCCAATCACTCCCTTTCCTACTTTCCTCTTTATTCCCCCATTGGTCATATTTACACTGCCATGTGTCCACAGGTCGCCTGTGACCCTCCACAACACTGTCAACCTCTCCCCCACCCTGCTCTTCCTATTTCACAGCCATCTCTTTGGTATCTCTTTGTGTACAGATGCTAGCACATGAGAAATATCCAAAGCTAGTGCTTATCAAAAGCACATATTTCAAAAGTCATGCTTTGTCACACTTGCTGATGTCTGTCTTACTAATTCCCATGCCATAGCCTACAAATTAATACCCACCAGCTCATGACACTCCAAGGCTTACCAGGCAGTGCGTGTGTCGGATCCAGCACACTGCTCAGGAGATGAGGTCTATTGTTTTATTGCACTCTCATTTGTAAAATGCCTTCCATGGGGCTAGTGATATGGGTTAATGTGCTTGCTACCAAGCTTGACAACCCGAGCTCTATCCTCAGAACCTACCTACATGGAGGGAGGAGAGAACAACTCCTGTAAGTTGTCCTCTGACCTCCCCAGGTCCTATGTAGCATGTGCATGCCCACATATTACATATTAAACAAACAAATAAATAAGTACAAAAATGTAACATCGTCAATGAGAAAACCTTGTTTCCCCCAGGGATGATACTGGCTAGCAGGGATCAGGAGTGCTGATAACTTGCTTCCTTCACATCAGAGGTTCTCAATCTATGGGTTGAAACTCCTTTGGGAGTCACATATCAGACATCCCGCATATCTGATATTTATATTACAATTCATAACAAAAGCAAAATTACAGTTATGAAATAGCAATGATGTAATTTTTATGATTGGGGGTCAGCACAACATGAGGAACTGTATCAAAAGTGTCGAAGCATTAGGAATGTTTGTCAGTGTCTGGTGTGGAATTAGCATGAGTGTATACACATGAAACAAGCAAACAATCAGCAGAGGTGTTGTATGTCAGAACACCAAAAAGAGGGAGACTAACTCTGCCCTGGAAGTCAATGTGAGAGGAGATGGGGGCACTGGAAAGGATAGGCATGGCTTGTGGAGGCTTGAGTAGACTTGGGAAGGTAGAAAGGGAGGAAACTGTATGGCCAAAGAGCAGCTCAGTCTCTGTGCTGACATGCACTCGCCTAACTGATCAGCTCTGCTTCAGTCTGCGTATCTCAGAGCTGAGCCAGCATCTCGAGTTTCCATCACTTATTACCCTCTTCTTGCTTCTCCATGACTGATAACCACAGTTCACTACAATGAGCCCGGAGGAAGGGTACCAGAGTCAGAACAGAGGCAGTCTCACAGAATTTCTACTGCTAATACTGTTGATCCAGTATTTGATTACTGACAGACACTTTATCCTCTGAATTATGTATCCTAACTCACAAATTCTTGCCCTTTAGCTTTCTAACTCTTGTGCAAGAACATATTCTCAGAAGAAGTGACCCAAAGTTACGCAGCCCCACCCACAATCAGCACTATAAGCCTCCTTAATAGAATAAACCAGAAGAGAAGAGTTGGGCTTGCACCAGTCATTGCTAGTTAGAAGTGACAGTTACAGAAAAGAATGCAAGCAATTAATATGGAAACCCAACATGTCACATAGCAGAAGTCCCTGGCTTATTCAATAGAAAATCTTGGTTGCACATAACTGCCCCACACATTACAAGCACCCTGGGGTTCTAAAACTGTTTCCAAGACATTCAAACTCTGACATATGCAGTTGGCAATGTTGTGATGTGATTTTCTAAAGTCTACTCTGACAAGATGCTACAACATGGCATGAACCCCCAACCTTATTTCCTGAGGCCATCAGTATAGATACCTATGAAAAGTCATCAGAAAACTATTGTATGAGCATTAAGAATGGTGTCATCCTCTTGACCATTAGCTGAGTTGCTTCCTTTGATTTCTTTACGTGTCACATTGCTTTATCTGTTCCCGAGGATACGCCCACAAACTCCCTTATATGTCCACAAATTATGAAGCCAAACACATGGGTGAGAATTAGAAAGATGGGGAAGGGAGATAGCTTGGAAGGGAAAATTGTTTGACGTGAAATATGAGAACCTGAATGTGGTTCCCCAGGACCCATGTAAAACACCAGGCACGGCCAGACATAAACCTGTAATTCAATTGGGGGAGGGAGTAGAAACAGTAAGAACACTGTGGCTTTCTGGCCAGCAAATCTAGCCAAAAATGGTGAGTTCTGGGTTCAATGAGAAATATTATCTCAAGAGAATAATGTAGAGAATGATAGTAGGACATCTGGCACCTTCCTCTGCCATCCCCAAGTACATGCACATGGGACATGGGAATGAACATCCAAATACATGCAATATATACCATATATATTCATAACATAACACATACAGTCAAAAAAGAATGACAATTAACCAGCAATAGTAATGGGATGAGAAAAGGAAAAACTACATAGTGAAAAGTCCATTGAAGGATAGCTTAGGAAATATCACTATAAAGTGGTCAGCAGCCCAGACTCGACAAACAGATGAAGTGGGTTTGGATCTTGATGCTAGCACTAGCTGGCCAGGTGATGTTGTGGGAGAAAAATGGACAGAATAGAGACCTAATGGTTCCCCGGTGGCATTACCTTCCTAGTGCTGCAGTCTGGACAAGCTCTTCTGAAGAGTTCACAGCACCCTTGAGGTGTGTTTGTCTCATCAACAGAATGAGAACGAGAGTGTTGACCTTCTGTGATTGCAGGGTTTCTGTAGATGTTTTCTCTAACATTTTCACAAACTTTGTATGGATTTATAGATGAGGACACTCAAGTGCAAAGGGGGACATTTGTATTCAGTCACAAAGCCAGTAAGATCAATTGGACATGCCGTCTGTCTCAAAGGCTATACTCTTAACCTCTACTGAATACCAATGGTAAAAGAACTCAGGTAGCACATACTGGCTGACTGTGTTCTTCCATAGCTGTCATCTCACTGAGAATGAATGCCTTAATAATGAACTACATTTTACATAAATGGAAATATATACTATATCACAAATGTGGTATTTTTGACTAAAATTTGTCAATAATATAAACAAAAATAAGATGAATAAGGAAAGAACTTACAGAATTGGTTCAGAGACTCCAGAAACAGTGACCATGCAGAACTCAACATGAGAACATAATGAGCAGAAGGTGCAGTCATAACTGGTTAGCGCAGGGCAGAGGGCTATAGAAGGAGGCTGGGAGTGGCCATCACATATAAGGGACAGTACCTAGAAGACAGCTAATTGAGTTGTGTGTCTTCACAGAGAAAGAAAAATCTAGTAAGTTCATAAAGGAGAAATGTCCCTAGCATGGATAGATGACTAGTCATAGATCAGGCTACTCTTCCCAGCAACAATCTCCCTTTTATGTTGTGTGGCTCATGGTGCCTGAAAGCCCATGGGCGGGGGTGAGTGTCATTGACACTAGCCAAACCTCACCATGGGTACCTAAAAAGTGGACTGCGGCAAGGAGAAAGCTGTAGTCAGAGACTGCTCGGTCATTTTCCAGCTGCCCAGACCCAAATAATCACACATAACCTGTATTAATTACAATACTGCTTGATGTATTATCTCAGACTTTTTTTTAACTAACTCTTCCATCTTAAATGAACACGTTTCTATTAGTCTGTGTATCACCATGAAGCTGTGACCTACTGGTAAGTTTCTGGCGTGTAACTCTCCTTTGGCAGCTACATGGTGTCTCCTTGACTCCACCTACTCTTTACATATATTCCAGCCTGGCTAGATTCTGCCCTGCAATAAGCCAAAGCGGTTTTATTAATTAGCCAATAAAAGAAACACATATACAGAAGGACAGCCCACATAAGAAAGCTGCAGTAATTGTGTGGAGATGGGGCTCCCCTTTTCCTACCCTGTTCTCAAGGTACAAAGCAGTTCCCAGCTGGATGTCTGTGTGGTGCCCTCCCCTTCAGCATAAGCCAGATCCTGGAGGAGAGCAAGCCCTGTGAAATTACCCTCTGGTGCTGAGGACGGAGTGCAGGGAGCCCTCAAACCCTAAGAAGAAGAGTGACTAAGAATCCTCCTCTCTATATCTTGCTGCATTTTGTTCATCTCATAGCTCTGATTAAGTTTAGCCTTTGGTACTTATAGCTAAGATTTGAAGAGTTTTAGGCTGCCTAATCTCCAATAAAAAGAACCAAATAAAAAATATTTTCTGCTTAAAGCTGAACCAGACCATTAACACTATTATATATCTAAAGCACCTTGGGTTTATAAACTATTTCACAATCGCCTAAGAAAGGGCTGTCATTATTATCCCATTTTACAGATGAGCAGTTGAAGACACAGAGAGCCATGTGACTTGCCTGATTAATAAATATCAATAGCTTGTGAGTCCATCTCACAAAACTGTCTTCCAGGGTTCAAGTCAGATGCGACAGCTTAGCAAAGGGAACTTAGAAAATTTCTATTCACACCCATGCTGTTCAAGTCATGCTCCTTATCCATCTGCCAGATCTTTTCTACCTCTATAACCACCAATTCTCCTTTGCTTCAATTCCCTATCCCAACTCTCTCTGCTTCTCTTTTCCTCTAGCCTAAATATGATTCTTACATGAGGCTGAAGCAATAATTAAAAAATTACAAGAGTTATATCTCATTGATCAAAACTACACACATTTGGGTAAGTGAGAAGGGCAGAACCCAGTACTGTGGCAATGTAAAGTTTCAAGGTTTCTGGAGTAAGGTTGTGACCAAAGGGCAGGGGCACAGTGCCCAGGGATATAAGCTTTGAGACATAGGTCTTTTATCAACTAGACTTGGCAGGCAAAGTATTGACATAATTTTTTAAGGCTGTTTTGTATAAATAACCTTAGTTAGCTACCTACGACTCTGACCTTGTGCATAACTGTAAAGCTTTCAGCTTAAGATTCATTTATAAAAGCTTTAGTCTAGTTTGAACTTCCTCTGAGGTAAAATTGAGCTAATTGTGTGCAGTTTGCCTGAGGAGAAATTGTTATTTTCTTGTGTTAATCTGAATAAAAAGAACAAAGCAGTCTTTAAGTGTTTATAGCCTTGTGGAACAATACATCTAGTTATGAAGCGTGTCCTAGCATGTTTTCTATATATTGAAATTATACAGATTAATAAGAAGTTATCTTCCTGATCATCCACATATATATGTGCATCCAGTAGATGGACTGTTTTCATGAGATAAACGCACACAGTGGGAAAACACTCAAAGCTATTCTTATGGAAGAAATAAAAAGTGACTCATGAGAGAAATTACAGAGACAAACAGTTATCTACAGCCAGTGACCCCACACCTGTACCAAGTGGGGCTCCCTATTAGAGAATGAGTCATGTGGTAGGTCAGCCTGCTGAACACTAGTTGTCACTTGGTGTATGCTCCCATGGCCTCCAACAAATAGATAATATATGATAGTATTAAGCATTGAAAAGTGAACATGCAGACACTTTCATTGTCAGAATTATTATTTCCAGTCCTGCATTATTCTATGCTATAATTCAGTATTCAGGTATTATTCACTATGTATACATCTATCTATAGCTACACATGTCAAGGCTATAGGTGAATCTCTTCTCCCTTCTCTCTCCACCTCTTTGGCCAGCTCTCCTATTGATCCTTCCACGTGTGACAGAAAGTAGACAGTACTCATAAGACAGTATTGTCATTCAATCTATACTACTAAACACAGCTGTGAGTGTCCTGGCTTATTGGGTAAGGTCCCTGTCTATGATTTGCTTCGGGATAACACTCTGGCACACTGTAAAGATTTATCACTTGTATTAGTTAAACATGGATTGGCCAGAAGCCAGGCAGTAAGTAAAGGTAAGGCGACCAGACTAAGAGAATTCTGGGAAGAGAAAAGGCAGAGTCAGTCACCAGCAAGCTGCAGAGGAAGCAAGATAAGAATGCCCTACTGAGAAAAGTTACCAAGTCACATGGCTAAACATAGACAAGAATTATGGGTAAATTTAAGTTGTAAGAGCTAGTTAATGATAATCTTGAGCTAGCAGGCCAAAGATTTTATAATTAATATAAGCCACTGTGTGTTTCTTTAGGACTGAATGGCTACTGGACCAGGTGAGACAGAAACTTCTGTGTAATGACAACAAAATTCTAAGCACAGCCACTTTCCCAAAGTACAAATACTGGACTTTTGTGGGTAATGATCAGAAATTAAGAAGTATGTTTGTCTTCAGTACTGAGGAAGACAGCCCCTGTGGAATTTAGGAATTGACAAATATGTCTTAGAAGTGGACCTTTGTAGGTTTCCAACATGCTTTGATGCAGTAGTTTCCTTTGCTTTTAGGCAGAAACTCTGCCTGTAGTTCTGCGTGATATATATCACTCTGTGCTTTAAAGGCTCTCACACATCTTCAATAGCAGGCTTATGTTTGCTTCTCTTCTGTATTATAATGCAATCATACACAGAAAACACCAGAAACTTTACAAGTTCCACTTACCTGTGATCCAGATGGTGGATAGAGAGAATAACTCCAGAATTTAAGTGGATTTGCTTCAGGGTCACCAAAATTGTGAACTCATGTTTGTTTCTCAGCTTCTGGAGAAACCGCTCAGCTGTAGCAGTAGGTGCTTTTATGCTTCTGGGGGAATCTAAAATTAAATAAATAATAAACATGCATTAAAAACACACTAGAGTTTGGTTTTATAAATTATGACCTACAAACACCTATCTAAAACTTTGTCAAAGAATAATGTACTGATTTTTCATTTGTATTTTAATAAATAAAGCTTGCCTGACATTCAGAGGGTAGGTAAACTGATGCACTGATCAACCTTATAGACCAGGCAGTGGTGACGCACACCTTTAATCCCATTAGTCACATTAGTTTGCCATAAAAACGGGGCAGTAATGGTGCATGCCAGCACTAGAGAGGATTATTAGACTGGAAGAGACAGCTCTCACTCACAGTCTCATTCTGAGATTCCTGGAGGCAGGATCACCATTTCAGACTGAGGTAGAGGTAAGAGCCAGTGCCTGGCTGTTTTGCTCTTCTGACATTAAGGTTTAACCCCAATTTCTGTCTCTGGGTTTTTATTAATTGTGCTACAGAATAACTTGCAGATATCAACTTCTAGATTCTCTTGGCAAATCCTCCTAATAAGACCTTATGCTGTATACAACACAGGGAGCCACAAAAATCACATGAAATAATGCATGTGTTTCAGAAACCTCTTTTCAAAACATGTCATCTTTGAGGGAAAAAAAATCAAAGAACACTCCCAGAAAATGAGCGCTCCCAGCTTTTCTCTTTACACAGTTTCTCTGGCCTATTACCTTAGCTACATCAGGAACAATGGCAAAGAGATATGTGTCCTACAACAAGACCCAAGCCACCAACCACTCTAGAGCCAGCTAACTTTTCTGACAGCTCCTGAGAGAAAACTGGATTTAAATCTGTGTGCCCCTCTCTGGAGTGGAATCTTTAGCCAGAAGGCTCACTATAAATAGATTCTTGAAAAGATCAGTGAAATTAGTCACTCTCAGCCTTCTGTGCAGTGGATGAAGCAGGAAGATCAATTTTTTCTCACCATATTTGTTGAAAGAAATACATAGGACTTAATTCCACCCCCTGCTCTATGAGCTTAGAGAAAGCCCAGCCCAGTAAGTTTGCCTAGGAAAAGTGAAACTATTTTGCACTTTCATATGGTTTAGTCAGGAACTCCGAACTCAGAATTAGCAAGATGTGGGAGAAACGGCATAGAGAAAGCAGTGAGCCAGCGGTTAGAAAAACACTATCATTCACACACCCAATCACCATAAGCATAAAGCTCACCCATTTATACCGCGTGCATAGGACTGATGGGTATCAGAAATACAGCCAGAGCTGCGACCAAACCATTCTCATCTTTTCTGTGTGAAAATAGACTAAGGTAAGTAGCTCTCAATAGGAAGAATGGGGTTTGGAGAGTAGGGAATGTCCTGTGTCACCATCCCACAGTCAGGTTAACAACAGTGGCAAACCTGGAAGACATGAGGCTTATTGAAGTAGTCTCACCAGACTCATGCGGGATCTCCTCAACACTGAGTTCAGAGAAGCGGACAGTAGACTGGTGGCTGCCATTGCCAAGGGAATGCAGGAAATGAGGAGATACTGACTAAAGCTTCAAAGTCTTTATAGGATTAATGCATCCTGGAGTGCAACTGTGCACTATAGTGAAAAGTGTGGTTATTAATGCTCAATTTCACACTTATTGAGAGTAGATAGTAAACCTTACTATGTCAGAAAATGGCAACCATCTGAGGGATGGGTAGGTTAGTGCGATTCTGGTAATCATTTGCTGTATACACATATCTGATTTATCTGTTGCCACCTTAATTCTCAGGTATGCCTCGGTTAGACGAATTTGACCACTAAAGCAAATAATCAGACACAGACTAAAGCATCTCTACCCCCTACCCCTACCCCAGCTTTTGGAAACCACATGTCCCTGCCACTACATAACAGAGACAAATTACAGTTTCCTTTAGAAACCTCACCCTGTTGGATGTATATGGGGAATAGATAGTACATTGATTGAATGCATATCCTCATATTATTAAGAATTTTTGGTATTTCTTTGAAAAAAGCCACTGGAATTTTTGTTAGAATTGCATTGACTCTTTGGTAATTTGGAGTAATAGGGGCAGTCTAACAATATTTATTATTCAAATCCTCAAGCACATGATAAATTATTTGCGTTGTTTTCAATCCTTACAACAATATTTTTTAGTTTTCAGTGTACAGGTCTTTCATTTCTTCAGCTAAATTAATTCTCAATATTTCCTGGTAGCTATTATAAGTCATAGTGTCATCTCAATTCCTTTTTCAGAGAGCTTATTATCAGAATATGGACACTCAAGCCAATATTAAAGTTAAGGATGGGATTTATCTATCTTACAATAACAAAGAATGGGTAAGCATTATTTTCTTCTTTTCCAATTAAAGAAGGATCACAGCAGTTGCCACCATAATCTAATGAGTCTCCACTTACTGCAATGTGTAAAAAGTTAAATTAATTTCCTCCATAACCTGACATCAAAAATACCATGTGTGAATTCAATTATAAATGCCACCTCCTCCCCAATACAGAACAGGTGACTGATGCTTTTTTACTGTTTTCAGACTTTAGTGACACCCTTCTGTCACTGAATTCAAATTGGAATTCCACTATCTCTGGACTATTATCACATCCCACCACTTTTACTCTCCTTTCAACATTTTCACTGTGTAAACTGTAAAGGCAAAATAATGGGGATGGTTTTCAAAGTCAAACTTAACAAGTTGATTAAACTGCATGCAGTTTTCAAAGCCTTTAAACATAAAAAACCCATTTAACCCTCAAAGAACTCTGTAGTGTGTAGGAGAGTCAGCTCTGTTTCATTATAAACTGCAGATTAGAAAAGAAAACCCAAGATGACAGGGGGTCATATCATAGTTATCCTGAAATCCATTCATTTCTGTGATTTTGTTGCATTTCAAACTATCAGAGGCAATCCTGGCCACATATAGGAATCAACCGACCTAATTCAAGTGACAGACCAAGGACCCAACGCAAGACAAGATGATTGTTATAGTTCTATAACAGAGTCCCACAGTGATCCACACTCCAGGCATACGATCTCGTTTTAACCTAACTTTTACAAGCGTACACACTGTCCAGATGAATAAATTTCTCATGATCTCTGAATTAACTAGGCTTTTCAGAACTGCAACCAGGTTTCCAGCATAGGCCCCTTCAGCTCTATACTAAACTAAGCTAATCCAAACTATTGAGATGCAAATTTTAAAACCAAATTCTCCTTAGAAAAATGGTTTTCAAATAAGTGCACATGAAAAGTTATTGGGTTACTTGAGATTAATTTACTGCTGTTCAGGGACAGACAATGCTTACTGATACCACATGTATGTATGATCCTTGCTACAAGGCTAACAGCAAAGAATAAGAATGCACTCTGCTAGAGCAACTCTGACATTCTGATTCTCATTAAACTCCAAGCAACCTCAAAAGTTTCTTCCAAATCCCAAACTAATTATAATTTGAACCAATACCACATCAGCATGTATTGTATAATCACACAATGATTAGCACACATTAATATGATACATCAGAAGCGTAAGTAGCGACCAGACAACAAACAAAAATAAGAATCAGATTCACTATCCAGATCCAGTGGTCAGACCTTACACAAATCATTTGACTCATAAACTGAAAATTTCATTCATAAAGTAAAACAAAATGTACTCAGAATATGAAGGGTCCACAATAAAATGCCTCTAGAATTCAAACCTAAAGTATTAAAATTTTATATGTAATAAATATTACTTTATTACATTGTCTTATTTTTATTTTTAATTAGTTAGTTTGTGTGTTTTGTGTGTGTGCATGTGCACATGCGTGCATGTGAATATGTGTGCATGTGTATGTATAGAGTGCATGCATATGCAAGCATGTGCATGCCAAAGCATGGATGTGGTGGTCATGGGACAACTGTATAGAATAGGTTCTCTCTTCCTACCTTTATCAGAGTTGTGAGAATAGACCTTGGGACTCCCGACTGGCATGGCAAGCTCCACTATCTATGTGCCATCTCACAGGCCCATTCATCTCTCTTGTTTTGAGAGGATGCTGACAACCATGGTATGCCTTACCATTAAATTGTATAAATTCACAAACTGTGTTCCTTTGAATTATGTTGTCCATCTCTATCCATACATATACACTTTTGTTGGCACTAGTAGAAAGATTGTTTTAAAAAAGAAATACAATATTAACAGGATCAAAATGGGCTTTCACTATTAGATCATTAAAATCTTATTAATATTTCCCAATAAGTAGGCACAATGGATAGAGAACTACAACATAGTCTCGCATGCATACAATGTGAAGGTTATGGATTGTGCAATTGGATTACACAAGCAGATTCTAAGAAAATCTTTGTTGAGTAGCCAAAGAGAGAACACAGAGGTGAGATGCTGAAAAGCACAATTTCATCTTCCTCTTAATAGGCCAGTTTGACCTAAGACATCAATTTGGAGAGTTTATTCTTCTATGTTTCTTCTTTAATTACAATTATCAAATTATTTAGAGTAACAAGACAGCAAAGTCTCACTTATCATGATTAGCCACCCTATCCAAATTAAACTTCATTTTTTCTGTCATGATTATTTTCACTTTAAGAATGCAAACAGCATTATAAAGAACAGAATGACATTACCAAATGACAAGAAATGCATTATAATCAGCTTCTTGATCCAGACTTTTTGAAATTAAAAATCTGTCAGTTTCTGCCCCCGATTCACCCTGCAACCTTTTTCGGCTCTGTTGGATTTCTCAGTCAGAGGAATCATAAAGCTACAAATGAAAAATCAGACAGGAGTAGATCTGGAATAAGCTGTGTTTTCTCAGCAATTCAGTGAGAACTCTGGAAATTTGTCCATCCCCTGAAATAAATCACGCCAAACCTATTGCATTGGCACAGTCTACAGAGCTTAACTTTGCCTTCAGTCTCCAGCCAAGCCCTCTACCTGCACACCAACCACTGGGTCGAGACTTTAAGGTTCTGTCAGGTTAATGCCAGCTGTTCTGTTCCCTTGTCCCTTCTGAATGGCTGAATCCCGCTAAGCTCTCAGAATGCTGGATCTACAGCAGGAAGGGCCAGCTGCACTCTGAGACAGAGGGACTAATGTTCTGAAACCATATACCACCCTACACCCACTGTTGCTCTTATCTTAGGTCTAACCCATCATATTATCTTCTTCACACTGTGCTCCCACCAGTGTGAGGTTTGCTAAATTAAATTCATTATTTAAATGTTGGAACTACCTACTAGCTAAATTTAATTCTTTATTCGCCTTGCTAGAAGCTATCTAATCTCTAGCACTGGCTGATCTAGTCCCAGAATCTCTGCTATATTTCTCCGCTCTATGACAGAATTTCAGACACAATGGAAGGGGAAATTTATTTTGGTGCATGACTTTATGTGATATACATCATCATAGCAGCAGGCAGCTGGACGGCAGTGAGGGTGTGGTCAAAACTCTTCACTACCTACAATGCCGTGGAACAGAAAGCAGAGACAGAGCAGGAAGTACTGTCTCTTCCCCTCGGACAATCTCAACT
Organism: Bramus lutescens; assembly: GCA_001685075.1. NCBI lineage: Eukaryota > Metazoa > Chordata > Mammalia > Rodentia > Cricetidae > Bramus > Bramus lutescens. The sequence goes on along the minus strand of LOEQ01003256.1, from coordinate 27,116 downwards.
TTCCTGGTGCTGCAACTTTTTAGCACAGTTCCTCATGTTGTGGTGGCCTCTAAACGTAAAATTATTTTTGTTACAACTTCATAACTGTAATCCTGTTACCATTATGGATTGTAATGTAAATATCTGTTTTGCAGGATATCTGATATGTGACCCCTTTGAAAGGGTCGTTTGACTCCCATAGAGGTCACAACCCATAGGTTGAGAATCACTGTTAGCCAGACACCCCTCAACTTTCCAAAGGCTTCACAAATTCCCAGAATAGTGACACCAATTTATGTGTCCAAACAGATGAGCCTGTGGGATAATATTTTATATTTCAAATATAACACCCACCAAGTCTGGACTGGTACCATTTGGGCTGGATTTCCCCCCAAGAAACCATTCTTAGACTAAGCATCACATTGGGTTTTCTCTCAACTTCACTGGTTCAAAAACCCTTTACTCAACACTTAATATGTGCAAAATGTATGCTACATAGTTTCTCATTGAGAATTTTGCAAATAAAAGTCAGTAGTATTTCAAAACCATGAGCTGCCTGGGTCACAGTGACTGAATTTTAGTTGTCCTCCAGTATAAACAGCTATCCTTCTCTCTCTAAGAGTAAAACCACACACTTTTGTGGGCATGTGTCTACTACTTAGAAACTGCATTAGTCCCTACAATCCTTTGCAGCTGAAGTGCCCAGGTGCAATTCTATCCAATGAGCTGTGTGTAAGGGGATGAATGCTACAATCCTCTTTCATGATCTAAAAGGAGACTGACCACACTCTTCTTCCTTTCCATTCCTGATATGGTGAAAAGATTCAACTTAAATAAAGTTGGGCATTTGAAGTAGAATATTGACCAAAACTTTGGTCTTAGGACAATCTCAGGTGGAAGAATTGTCATCATGCCTGGGCTATCTGTTGATCTGGATTGCCGCATGAGAGACAAATAAATTTCTTCCTTGTGTAAGCAACATATTTTGTGAAAGAGCTTAGACTATTTCCTACATAATACATCTTCCCAAGTGCATTATTCACTCGAGAATTCCACTGGAGCATCAATCTTTAGTGATCAGCAAATTTTGTTTATAAGTTCAAAGAGTATATATTTTTAGTTCTTGCAGACTATAATTTTGCATAACTCTTTTTAAAAGTTTTACAAAGGTATGACCCTAATGTTTATAATGTTACATCCTATCATTAACTAACCCTTTGCAGGAGTAAGTATAATTTCCCATTTATAAGATAGTATATTTTGTATCTTTAGTTGCTTACACTTGTTTAGGAAGGAAACCTAAACCCCTGGATAGGATGCTTCATTTGAGGATTGCTAGATGAACAAACAGGAAAGAAACAGTAACACTGCCTAGTGACATGTTTCTATCATTCATCTTGATAGGCATGTGTGATGGTTAAAACTGACTGTCAGCTTAACAAGAATAGAATCATCCAGGAGACAGATCTCTATGCATGTCTGTGAGGAGCGGATAAACTGGGCTAGCTGAGAGGGGAAGAGTCATCCCCATGAGTGTGGCACTGCTCATGCACACATGCTGGGGTCCGACCTAATACAAAACGGGTGAATGAGCAGAACATGGATATTTTCCCTCTTCTTCCTGGGAGGACGCAAATCCTGTCAGCCCCTTGTTCCTGCTGCAGCACCCCTTCCTCACCGTGGCCTGTATCCCTTGAACTGTGAGCCAAAGCAAGGCCTCCCTCTCTTAAGTTGCTTTTATGATCCCCAAGGCATTATAAAGAAGGGGCTGTGGCTGTGATGAACCTGAACTTGTGTTTCTTACTACTATGAAACTGGTTTGATGGGGGAGTTTCGAACTTCAGCCTAGAAAATCTCTAGACTGCTGTAGTTGAAGATTAATGTGTTAGCCTGCTGAAAGTTCAGAAGACCAAAATGCTGGGAGAAATGTGGAAAATGGAAGCCTGGCTCAAGAGGTTTTAGAGGGGAACAAGAAAAAAAAATCTATTAAGAAATTGACTACAGACTATTCATGAAATATTCAGCAAAAGACTGTCTATGGCCCCGAGTACTTTAGTATGGCTGAATTCTACAGCAAAAGGCTAATTTTCTCAGTGAATGAAATCTCAAGACAGGATCTCATTTCAGTACTGTAACAGTTACCGCTCCTGACCTCATCTGTGTTGGCAGTGAGAGAAAGCAAAAAGGAAAACAGATATAAAAATTGCAGAGTTTAGTGAAGAAGAGTGTAAGTTTAAAGTTACTGACAAGGCAGTTCAAAACCAGCTATGATGATGAACAGAGATTATTGAACTATTTGGGACTGACAAAGCAAGAGATTACGGCACCATTAAAGGGAAGCCTACCACTCTGCGTGAAACAATACCAAAGACAGTTTTCGGGCAGGCCCCTAACTATTGGGGGCTATAACGATGAAATTGCTAATTTATTTGGTAAGAGGAAGCATAAACTGAGAATTCCAGCTAAGGCTCTCCTTGCTTCATAATGGTCACCCAGGGAAGAGTTTTCCCAGAGTCAGCCTTGAAGAAACACACTCTCATGGGACTGTGATTCAAGGGGGCAGGCTTCCCAGTAAGCTGAGAGCAGACCTTGACATCAGTTTTCTCATGGTACTAGTTTTTAGGTATGAATTTTCAAGGCTGAGGGAACTGTGGAATCTTGTTCCAAGGTTGAAGAAAAGCAATTAGGGGAACAATGTGTTGGATTCTTTGAGGAGGTCTTAGGAGACCAATGCTTGAAGCTGTAAAGGTGAAGTTTAAGTTGCAATGGAGACCCCAGAAAGTTGGAGATTCCGGGATCATGGGAGCATGAGGTGGAGTCAGGAAAACAAAGTGGGGGTGGCTAAAAGGGAGGCACCGTTTGGTTTACTGGGCCTCTAGGAGCGTAGCCTAGAATCCGATTCCTGAGGAAGAGAAGATTGGAGTGTCGTGTACTGATTGTTCTGCACATCATTCAGGCACCGGAAGAGGACATCAAGCTCATCTCTAGAGCCTCTTTATGGGACAAACATGAAGGACGCTGGCCGAGTAAAGACACTTTACAATGGCTATATCTTTGGAAAATACACATAGTCACACATCTTTTGTGAAAGGAGAAACGGACTAATGAGTGGTTCTAATATTGATTCACAAGCTATATGTACTGGAGTCCAGTTCCAGATAAGGGCAGGGTCTGAGGATGGGTAGATGTAAGAGCAGTGATGGAGAAATCAGACACAGAACACCTCTGAGTTTCACTTTATGAGACATGGACAGATAGGAAGCACATCTTGGTATGGTTTTTCCTATTCCAACAACCTACATCTCTTACAGGCTTCATTTCATTTTATCATATACTTTAATCATTGTTTACAAATTCTTTTCATGATACATACATTGTTTAAAGTTTCTAGAATCTTTTGTGATTACAAAAGCTTATCAAATTTGATAAGAACTAAAACCTAGCATTATGATAAAATCAATTCCTTTAACTCAATATCCTTTTCCTTAAATTTGGTATCGTAAACCCTTGCAGTTATAGAAAAACTAGACAAGATGTCTCTGTTTAAGTTTGACTAAGTTAATAGATCAGAAGTTACTTCCTCTTCCCTTTATATCAAGCTTCTCCTGTATTATTCTTTTGATCTACTATGAATGTCTGATCGTTCAATTAAAACCTAATTCATCAGTCCCGTGTTCAAATTCTTTCTTTTATATCTGATGTAGGACCGCTACCCTCCCCCTTGATCTCTGACCTCACTCTTCTCTTTATTCCTGCTACAGTCATAGAAGTCCTGATTGGACAAGTCTGCTCAGGAAGCCAGGGAGTTCACTGAACCAAATGTTTCTCTCTGTGTCTCTGTCATGAACTCCTGTTTCAAAATGGTCTCTATCTTTATTACAATCCTGCAAAGGGTAGAAGAACATCAAGATTCCTAAAACAGTTTACTTTGCCTTCAGGAGGTACCAAGTCTTGTCATTAATTTTATAAACAAGAACCTTTTCCTTGTCCATGCTAATTCTGTGTTTCTGGGGGAGAACACAAAAACCTAATGATTCAGTTATAGTTTGTCAGCTTCTAAAATTTCCCTAAGAGTTTCCTTCTTTAATGATTTTTATTCCTGATCTTATGTTTTATGTTTACTAACACCACTTAATAGTAAGTTCCACAGAAGACTCAGATTCTTGTGCAGCTAATTCTCCCAGGGAATTACCATAAGTTTTATTCTTATTAACATTAGCTTTTATAAAAAAAATTGTTACATTGTACCAGTCCTAGCCTTTAGTAAGGGGCCCTTAACAGCACTGAGTTCAAACATTAAACATGTAAAAGATACAGGCAAGAGCTGTGCAGCAACTTCCAATAAGGGCAGGAAAGGGTCAGTCCAAGTCATCTGGGCACTGTGATCTTGGTCAAGCAGTGCCTTCAAGACATTACCATATATCTACCAGTTTTGCTGGATTGTTGGTGCTTAAAATGGAGTATGTTTGGAAAATTAGTAATAAATATACTTGAGGAAAGACCCATGGAGAGACCTCTCCTAAAAGGCAAGGTATGATGATACTTGTGTCTCCTGTAATGTTCATCAAAAGATACTTCAGTAGAAGAGAAGTGTTTTCCACAAGGCTATGTATGCTTTTAACTAGCATCCGTGATACGATGCTGTTTCTTCTATATCCAGGATTCATGGATCCAGAAGTGAAAGGCTGGAAATCGGAACAATACTGGTGACCATTAACCCTAGAGACCCACTAGGAAAGTTTTCCTTTCTGTTCCCATGACCTTGTACTCTGCTGACCTACAAATTTTAGTTTCAAAAGGAGGAAAGTTCCTTCCAGAAAGCACAACACTCACTCCATCCAACAGAAAGTTAAGACTTCCTTGTGGCCACTTTGGGCTCCTGATACCTTCTAGTCAATGGGATAAGAAGGAACATTTCTAGGATATGCGACTAATCCAGATCATTAGGAGGAAAAGACTACTCCTCCAGTCTGGGGTGCAGGAGATCTTTAATGGTGTCTCTTGGTTGTTGCAGAATATTCCTTTTATACTGTTTGAAGATGTGTCACTGTGGCTGGCCTAATAAAGAGCTGATTGGCCAATAGCTAGACAGGAAGAGGCTAGGTGGGACTTTGGGGGACAGAGAGGACTCTGGGAAGAAGAAGGTGGAGTCTCCAGGCCGATCGGTAGGAAGCAGCATGAGCAGTATGGAGAGATGAGACAACAAGTCACATGGCAGAATGTAGATTGAAATAAATGGGTTAATGTAAGTTATAAGAGCTAGTGGAACAAGCCTAAGCTAAGATTGAGCTTTCATAATTAATAATAAGTCTACATGTGGTTCTTTGGAAACTGGCAGGACAGAGAAAGACTTGTTACACTGGCATTGCCATGCTCTGTCATTATGATCAAGAGCCCAATCCAGTCAGGATGATAAATGGCCAGGCCCTCAGTAATGAAAGTACGGATCATCCCTTCAGGTAAAGAGCTAAGACCCACTGAAGTGCTTGCTGAGGGTGGAGGAAATGCAGAATGGGAATAGAGTATGAGGTTACAAATACCAGTCAAGGCCAGGACCATTTACAGCAACAAGTATTGCAATTGACATTAGTGTTTCTGTCTTATTTTCTTAAGAATGTATTTGTGTACACAATTTACAGTTATTTGTCATTTCTTTCATACTATGTGATGAATTAATAATTGAGACGATATCAATGAAAATATTGATATTAAGTGTTGGAAATCTACATTGTCATATTTAAGTTATGGGACATTAAAAGACTGCTCCACAAGGGACTTTGATACCCAAAACTCTCTGGAGTGTGGAAGGTTATATTCCAAACTCCAGATGCTGACCACTGGAGTTATGAGATCTGTTATTTTCCCTGCTAAAATTTGGTTTGGCTTTGAAGTATTGTTTGTCCTGATCCTGTCCTTCCTTTATGAAAGAACACTATCTCTGCTCTAAGGTTTGGGGGCTTAGTAAAGTTGTAAAGCATAGCAGTTCAACTTTAAGAAATTTTGAAGTTTTAAAGACTTCACATTATGAAATAAACATGAGACTCTGGGAACAAGGGGTATAAGGATATGATTTTCAAGAGATGTTTCTGTGTATCAAGTTAACAGTAGGGAGTGTTAAGGGTATCTTTATCAACTTGACCCAACTGAGAAACACGTGGGAAGAGGGCTGCAGTGACTGTCTACATGGGCTGGTCTGTGGGCACATCTGTGGTGCCCAGTTTGCATATCTTCACTGTGATAAAATACTGACAAAAACCAGCTAGGGGAGGAAAGGGCTTATTTAATGTCTACATCCAGATCACAATTCATCCTTGAGGGATGCCGAAGCTGAGGCAGGAAGCACTGAGGACAGCCGCTTACTGGCTTGCTTTCCATGACTTGCTCAGACTGCCATCTCACAGGACTCAGGGTTTTCAGCCCAGGGAGCTTACTACCTGTAATGGACTGGGCCCTTGAACTTCAACCATTCATCAAGAAAATGCTCCCACAGACATGCTCACGAGCCAATCTAATTGAAGCAATTCCTCAGCTGAGGTTCTCTCTCCTCCAGTGTCCCTAGTTTGGGCCAAGACACCAAAGCTAACCATCCCAGTAGAGTGTTGCCTTCATTGTGAGAAAACACTCTCACTGTGTTTTGATGGTGGCCCAGATAAAGGGACTTGGAAGAAGGAAAGCTTTCCTCTCTACTCCCTTGGCCCTCGCTCTCCCTGGTGAGTTCATCTTCCCTGTTGGTGTTGTTGCTGCTGATTCCTTTACTGATATTAGGACAGGACCCTTAGGGTGTCCAGTGTGGACTGAAGATGAGCAACTCTCCAGGATTCTCTCAGGCCATGAGGCCAGATTCTTACTGCAGAAGTATAGAGCCCACAGACTGAGCAAATACTTGGTTCTCAGCCTTTCTGTTGTCAAACAGGCCTTGTCAGACCATGGCCCTACTCTGTAAGGCAGTCTAATAAATCCTAAATCATCTTTTAATTTATATTCTTTCTATCAGTTTTAGACCATGTAGAGAATGCTTACAAATACAACATGTAATGCATGCAAAAAATTACCATAATGTTTTACACACACACTCAAACACACACATGCTTGCATGCGTACATAAATGCATGCACATAGACCTAAACACTCCATTCTTTGCCCTTGAAGATAATAATGGATGAGACTGCACAGAAAACCTAAATTAACTAACAGAACTTGGTCTTTTATAAGGTAAGCATGTTTCTAGAAGAAATGAACAAGAGAGAAAGTAGAAAACCCATCCTCAAGTTGTTAGTGTGATTTGAGTATTATTTCAGAAACCTATAAACTCACAGAAAAGGCAAGGACTCCTAACTAAATGACCAGACTCACCTTCCAGAACTCAGAGTGAGCACTGAGCTCTGGCCCCCCTTGCTCTGCCGGTGCTGGGACACCTGTAAGCTGACCTGCTCAGAATGTTCAGAACATTCAGAAACATTGCTTATCTGCCCTTCTCTCTTTGTGAGTTTTGCTTTTTATGATTGGAGTTTTAAAACGTTTTTTATTTGTTTGTTTGGCTTGGTTTTTTTGGGTATTTTGTTTGTTTGTTTTTCAAGACAGGGTTTCTCTGTGTGGCTTGGGAGCCTGTCCTGGAACTCGCTCTATAGATCAAACAGACTTCGAACTCACATAGACTCGCCTGCCTCTGACTCAGTCACTCAAGGTTCTACAAAGAAACTACAGAAAATATCTTTACTACATTTTATATTCCTAAAAACAGAAAATGACTATGTATTACGATAATCCTGGAATTATACTGTAATTGGGTTTTTTTTTTGGTTTTTCGAGACAGGGTTTCTCTGTAGCTTTGGAGCCTGTCCC
>LOEQ01003256.1:0-15038 GCA_001685075.1 Bramus lutescens | reverse complement strand
GCCAAGAAGAGGCTAGATATAATGGGCCAGGCAATGCTTAAATGAAAACAATTTATATGTTGTTATTTCAGGGTATAAGCTAGCTGTGCGGGAGCTGGGCCGGAAGGAAAGCAGGCCTGCTCCCCTTTCACTACATGAGGTCTCATTTCAAATCCTGCTAGCTTTTAGAATTTAGATGATGAAGCACCAAACCCTCACTTCCAGAGATGGTAACACCCTAGGAAACATGGTACCAGAATTTTTATGGTGGTGTTCCCCAAAGCACCAAGAAATTATATCAGAGGGAACACCCCTCACAGGTCAGTGAAGCTGTGCACATTGCTGACTATATTAAGAAAAACTAGTTACTTCTCATGTATTTAAAAACTGTACAAAAATGACAAAAATGATTTTTATGAGACAGAGAGATGGCTCAGAGGCAAAGGTACGTGTCACTGAGTCTGACATGACTTTGATCCCAAAACGCACATGGTAGAAGAAGAGAACCAACTCCTACAAGCTGTTCTCTGACATCCATGCCTACACACACAGATTAATAAAATTGAAAATTTTAAATTATGTTACATATGTAAGAATCAATCCTTTACAACCTAAATGCAGTTGCGCTGTGAGTAATCGCTTGTCTTTTTTAACTGATACTTTGAAATATATTATATTTATGGAGTGACATGGAAATGTTTAATGTTTTACAGTGGTCAAATTGGGGTAAATGTATCTGACTACTAAAAGTAAGCATTTCTTTATGGGAAAGTCATTCAAAACCCTTTCTTGTTGTGTAAAATGCAAATACAGTGCATTATGACTTCCTATAGATACCTTACTGTGCATGGCATGTGATGTACACGTGAGCACTGGTACAGCCTGAATTTCCACGCCAGTTCTGTCACCTTCTAGCTTAAATAACTGAACATCTTTGAAACTTGGTTGCTTTCATTCCCACCTGTAAGCTGGAAATAATAAAAGGACATAGGACCTCTGTCAAGGTTGTATGTATATAAAATGCTTGGAGCATGGAGAATATTCAATTAATACATTATACATATCTACATGCTAGAACATATATACACACACTGACGATCTGTATTTGAAATGACATTCTAAGGCAGTGAGAATGGAAATAAATAGCCAAATCCTGGCATCAGGTAATAAAACAGGTGTACAGCATTTTCAGCAGAGCTGAAAGACTTACATTTTTATTATATTTTATAATGGACAGAAAAATTACAAAGAGTGTAGGGAAAGTCACTTTGGCCTATCATTATCAGAGTGAAACAGCCACCGCTGTATCCAGTTCATCAACTGAGTGGGAACCTGTCAAACTATGGCGTTTTCTTTGCCATTTGGGGCAAGGCTTCACCATCTGAGATGGAGGAGGACCTGACGGCTGCAAGATAGCAATTCCAAGTGTGATAAGAGTTTAATTCAGTGCTCTCCCACACTCCCCATACGCCTGGGAGTGAATTTGTAGTACACCATTTCCTCTTCTCATTATGGTCTTTGTAAAAAATTTTCATTCATTAAACCATCTGTGAAGGACTACTCTCCACCATTGCATTAATTATGCTTTTACAGACTAATTATATTTGTCTTTAGTAACCTTAGAAACCCCAAATGAATATTTTAAGGAAAATGAAAGCATCAGATTCTCTATAGAAGAAATCAGTCTCTCTGTATGCTTTCCCGTTTCAATGACAGAAGTAAGGCCAAACAAAAATGATGCTTATTCAAAGACGATGTTTGATGTTAATTGTCCACTTGACAGAACCTGTCAAGTGGGTCTGGGCACGCCTATGAGGGGTTATCTTGATTGAGCTAATAATGTGGGTGGGACCATATCCCTGACAATGGTATCCTGGGTGGCATAAAACAAAGCAGGCAAGCTGAGTACAGGTTTGCACACGCAGCCCTCTGCTTGCTCCCAGTGATGTGCTGTGATATGAGCATCTGCCTTCACCTCAGCTTCCCCATCATGATGGCCAGAGCACAGACCTGTGAGCCATAATAGCTCCTGTCTCTCTTAAGCTTCTTTGTTGGAACAGTTTATCACAGACAACCACTAGCTTATCCACAAAGCTATTCACAATGGCAGTACTGAAAAGGAAATTAAATCTTCTTGTCATGGTGTCCTGGACACTTTTATGTCAGCCTGACACTACCTAGAGTCATTAGAGAGAAGGGAGCCTCAATTGAGAAGATGCCCCAATGGGATCAGGCTGTAGGCAAGGCTATAAGGTATTTTCTTATTTAGTGATTGGTTGGGGAGAGCTTAGCTATCCCATTGTGGTGGTCCCATCTCTGGTCCAGCAGTCCTGCATTCTATATATAAAAAAAAGAGGACTAAGCAAGTCGTGGCCTACCAGCAAAGTTTCAGCACGTCTATCTCCTGTGGCTCCATGGCATCTCTCTGACTCCACCCTCTTTCTCCCAGCATACAGCCTAGCTTTTCCTGCCTAGTTCTGTTCTGTCCTTGCCACAGGCTCAAAGCAGTTCTTTATTCATTAACCAATAAAAGCAACACACAGGCAGAAGGACCTCCCACATCATGAAAGCATATGTCAAATTAACCCCTTCCTTCCCAAGCTGTTTTGGTCATGGTGTTTCATTGCAACAATAGAAACTGTCACTAAGATACACACCAATAAGAGTATTTGACTCCATCTGGGAACACAGCTCTTCTGCATATGGTCTTTGGGACACCATTTAACCCAGACTTTTCCAAATCTTTTCATGCCAATGGCACACATTTAAAGGATATACATTTTATTCCAAACCACTCTCCCATTTGAGATATTTCCATATCTCTTTGTAATACTGCACATCTGCCTTGAATGCCCTTACTTCTGTCATTAGCTCAACAAACCAGCACCTAAAATCTTCCCAAGTTCCAGCTCCTCCAAAGACTTTTGAAGGGCTTGTCAAGTTGATAGTGATTCTCCACAGCGAAACCTCTTGCTTGAGAATGCACTAATGTGTACAGAACTTGGTAGCCCAGAGCCCATTGCATTGCCAGTGACCTAACATGTTCTCGGTCTTCTTCACTACAACATAAGTTCCTACAAAAGTACTCAGGCACTATTTACCTAATTTATTCGATAATTGATATGACTTGAGAGGTGGTTGCTTAGGAATAGCCTCATTTATTGAGAACTGACTTGGTAGCATGATTTTCCATTGTCCTTGAGGATGTTTTTAACTTCATTCCATAACAGCTCTATGATATGTTGACAAATGGCCAAAATTTACATTTTTAGTCACCATAGGACACCTCCAAATAATAAATACACAAAATTAAGAAACAACCGATAAATAAAATATATAATAGTCACCACCCATGAACTCTCTCTCTCTCTCTTTGTTTCTACTATGATTTCAATCCCTGCTGTCCTGTCTCTGGCTGCTGCAATGGTCTTCCAGAATCTCTGACTTCAAATCCATTCACTGTGTTACTAAAGTCCAAACACATTAATGCATTCCCAAGAGTCTGAAGCTTGCAGCCTACCTACAAGAGCTGTCATCCTATGATTTTCTGCAATAGTAATTTAGAGAGTATTAGTATTAATGAACTCTAGAACATTCAGAAATCTGCCTTCTCACAGAGGACTGTCATAAAATTTCCCATATGCCTTTGCTTTCCTGTCAGTAACTTCGCCAACTGTTTAATTGTCAAACATCATGCAAAAACATCCTCATAAACAACACATAAGCAATAGCCTGGTTCAGAGATGACAAGTTACAGCATGAATGCAGGGAGAACATCTTCCTGTACTTACATCAAAGTAGAGTCAGAACGCAGTTACCTGACAGAAAAGGAATTGGGCTTGGCAAAGCATATATGATAGATACTGTAAGTAAATATTAAAGCAAAATGGGGGTTTTCAACAAAACAGGAGCTATCAAGTGAAAGTAATCCTTTTAGTTTGTACTGACAGACTTGTATTTCAATTCTAAACCTACTTCTACTTAAAAGCAGTGTAAGTATTATTAGTCCAGAAAAACTGCAATGTGTTTAAATAAATTCAACAAACAATGTAATACAATCAATTTAGGTATATAATCAAGTCAGCAAAACTTTGTTCCAGACCTGTTTATAATTCTAATAATCATGAGGCTAAGACAGGAGGGTTGTGAGTTCGAGGTCAGCTGGACCACCCAGGGAGATACTATATCAAAAATTATAAAGTATATAAAATGTGTGTACACATATGTACACACAAGCATTTCATGTATTGAACTTTTTTAAAGTAGTAGACCTTTGCCCAGAACTGGGAAGCAAAAGTTCAGGGTCCCAGAGTAGCTACAACATGTATATCCATTGCTCTTAAGCTGTCTTATACTTTCTTGTCCAAGGTTTTTATTTCCTTTTCCTAAATGGCAAAATAAAATACTGAATAAATCTCAAATAAGCAATAAAACACAGAATTTTTTAAACAAAACTCTAACTTACAGTAAAATACACTATGGTTAAGTGAAAATAGCACAAGATACGCAGCAACTCATTTTATTTGCTGCTTTTCCGATGAAGACTAAGTCAAGTGCATGGGAAAGGGTTGTGTTAATATGCTGAAGTTGTGTTTTACTATAGCCCCAGTTTAAGGAACTAAAATGCAGTCTCACAAATCAGTACACCAAGCAGACCTCTGGCCCTGATAGTTTGTTCAAGTTCTGAAAATAATGTAGCATGATGACCAACTGGGGGAGAACCATGATGATTTTTATTAAAATTCAACAGCTTAAAGGCTCAACAGACCAATGTACACTGGGGCACTGGGCAGAGCCTCAGAAATCCATGCACTGTGAGTACAATGGGAGGAAATGGGCAGATACTGGCAGGCTGTGTGGTATGACATTTCAAAATCACTACACTCTACTTGGTTACCAGACATAATTGAACTTTTCTGAGTGTTCCCTGTGGTCTCTTCTACATTCCTCACTTCTGTATCATATACTCTATCTCCAGCTTCTATGAGCAAATCATTAATGCCACATGCCTTCAAGAATCTGACTAGAAATCCTATCCTCACTTCCCTTTCCAGCAGAATAGTCCAGAGTTCATGTCTCAGCTATAATTCAGCAAAGGCCATCAGCCTTCTCCATTCTGGAAACTATACTACTATGCAAAACACAGAGAGCAATCATTTTTAGACAGCACATGCCTATGAATTTTGAAATAACTCTGACTTTCATGCACGGGGAGGTACGTGGAGCCAAAGAGAGAAGTCTTTGCTGGACAGACACAAGGGATAGATGTGCAGAAACAGGGACTCAGAAGTCTGTACAGAATTCCACACGAACTCCATGAATTTCCCAAGTTCAGCTAATGACAAAGCTGTACGTGGAGACAGGGTAAGTTTACTTAATTGGCAGTGAGCAAGCAGCCTCTAGGGCAGTGGTTCTCAACCTTCCTAATGCTGCAATGCTTTAATGTCATAGGCCATGGTGACCCCCAATCATAAAATTATTTCATTACTACTCCAGAATTGTAATGGTGCTACTGTTATTAATTGTAATGTAATTATCTGTGTTTTCTGGTGGTCTTAGGAGACCCCTGTGAAAAGATCACCTGATCCCACAAAAGGGATGCAACCCACAGGGTGAGAACCACTGTTTAGGGGGGTATTAGTTGAACAGGAAGATTCCAGAGAACACATAGGTCTGAGAGATTTAAGATTATAACCATTGATAATATAACCACGATCTACCTCACAAAATCCCAGGAAGACCTTGTCATCAGACAGCCAAGAGTATGGCCACTCCAAACCTTCCATTCTCCTCGATGACTCTAAAATCAAGCCCGAGCAGAAAAAAAAATGACAGTCTCTCAGGGAATTTACTGCCTATCCAGAAAAAAAAGGCTCAGAGCTCTTTAAACCAAGGTAGCAAAAATCTAACAGAATGCAAATGGCACACAATAACTAGAACAACCTTGGGGTGAGACGTGGGAGAGAAAGAGGGAGGGAGAGAGGGAGGGAGGGAAGGGGAGGGAGGGAAGAAATATGAGACCTGGTTTTAAGGTTTATTTATTCACCAGGGCAGTACTGGGATAGTTCAGTAAGATAGAAACAAAATCGTCTTTAGACAGTCAAAAGATATTGATGGGAGCACCTGAGAATGTCATTATGCAAAGATGCTTAAAAATAATTCATGCTCAAAAATCAAATATCCATATAGAACAAAAAATATCTTAAATTTCATCTCATTTTGCAAGAAAATCATAAAATTGCATTACAGGCTTCACTATAAAAGATAAGAACCTTGAATTTTCTAGATAATACATTTGAGAACTTGGGATACACAACTATTTATTTGGTAGTGCGCAGAAAAAATCCAGCTCTAATATAAAAACAGGCAAATTTGATTTCATTAAAATGAAAAGCACCTATTCATCAAGAGAAAACAGAGGCAGAATTGGGTAATGCACACAAAACCAAAGAATGTCTAAGATTGTCAGGAGCCACCAAAAGCTAGGAAAAGGCTGAAAGACTTGTTCAGAGTGATTGATCATTCTCAATACCTTGACTTCAGACATATGTCCCTCAGAAGAGTGAGTGAGAGTCAGTCTGTTGCTTTCAGTTACTAAGCATAAGATAATCTGCTATAGTGGCTCAAGAAGCTAACTTGATTAACTCCTGTTTGTCAAAAAAAAACTTCATTAAGAAGATAAATGAAGGCTAGAAAAAATGTCTCAGCAGGTAAAAGGTCACACTATGCAAGTGTGAGGCCCCGAGCCTGACTCCCCAGCACCCATGCAAATCTCAGAGTGATAACATGCATGGGTGACCCCAGCACTCCCACATGGGTGACCCCAGCACTCCCTCGTGGGTGACCCCAGTACTCCCACAGGGTGATGGGAAACAGAGACAAGAAAATCCCCTGAATCTCTTAAGTCTGGAAGCCTGGCATAAGCAGCAGCAAACAACATTTCTAATTCTTACTAAGAATTTCTAATTCTTGAGACCTTTTTCTCAAGCAAAGCAGAAGGTGAGGAGTCATACATGACATTGATTTCTAACCTCCACATGCGTACACTAGCATTCACATACACACATACATCAAACATACAATTATTTTTAAAAAGAAGATAAGTTAGAAAGTTTAAATTTGAGATAAAATTTTGGAAATTCTAGGAAAAATATATAAAGAATTCCTAAAATACAACAACAAATAAACAAAAAGCAAGTTAAAAAATTGAACAGAGCATGAAAGATGCCTTAAAGGATGCATGTGCTTGTTAAACTCACTTGATGACATAAGTTCAATCCCCAGGATCCAAAAGATGGAAGGAGAGAATAGATTCCCATAATTTGTCCTATAACCTTTACACATTCATGCATACATGCCCACATACACATGAACATATGGAAGAAAAAACAAGGAACATACTTCAACTATAGGCACAGGTGATGGATATAAGCATAGAATTTTCTCCATGGGACTCTGGCAACATAGGAATTAAGACCAACAACTTATAAGTGGAATCTGCTAGAACTAAAAATATTCTGTATAGCATGGGTGTCAAGTGAAGAGAGAGCCCAAAGAATGGGAGAATCTTTGTCAGCCAAATACCAGACAGAGGATGAGTGCCTAAGCTACACAAAGAATTCAAACCCCTGAACATTACGAAAGCACAGCTCAGTTAACAATGTGCCATGGTACTAGAAAGAACTTCCTCAAAAGGAGAATTACAGGGACCTCAACACTGTTAGGGCTTGACCTGCAAACTCTGCAGACTGCACCTCCAAAAGAAAGGGGGAAGATGAACAGAATTTTAAAAGTAAACACACAACAAGGGGGGAAAACTCAAGAAATAAATTAGCTGCCGTGGCACACGTCTCAACACAGAAAAAGAAACATGAAAAAGCTAAACGATACGTCTCTGCCACAGAATATTAATCCCATAAAGATGGTGTCTAAAGAGAATGACTTGAAAAAAGTACCAGGCAAGAAATGCAAAAGAATGATAAAAACATGTTTGAACAACTCGAAGAAGACATGGATATACTCCAAGAGAAACAAAGGGATGAGTGAGCTGAAGAACACAGTTCAATACGTAGAGATAGAGTTGCTTAAGGGGATACAAAATGAAATGGCATTGCATATGAAAAGCTCAAAGGAGCCATATACAAACCTCAGTGGAATACCTAATCAACAAACTGGATCATGCAGAAATCAGACTCTAGATGGAAGGTAACACAGAGAAATTGACCACTTGGCAAATTTCAGTGATAAAGTTAAAAAGAAACATGACTAGACATGAGACAGTGCTGCATCATCATAGAAGAACCCAAACTTTGGGTTGTAGCCCTAAATGGAGAATACTGTGTGAACAAGGATAATATTTTCAAGAAAATCAAAGAAGTAAACCTACAGAAAGAGATGCCCATTCAGGAAAAGACACCTACAGGACTCCAAATAGACAGCACCAGAAAAGAAACTCCCCATGGCAAACAATAGTTAAACCATTAAAAACGTAGAATAAATAAAACTTATAATAAATAAATATTAAATGCCACAACAGAGAAATGTCAAGTCACTTACAAAGACAGGTCCATCTGAATAATGCTTGATTACTCAAAGGAAACCTTAAAATCAGACGAGTCTAAAAAATATATTTCAAGTTCTGGAAAACAATTATCAACCTAGAATATAATATGCAGCAAAACTATCAGCAGAGTAAAGTAACATATGACCATTAAGTTAGCTAAATAGATGATACTGTAAGGAACAATTAGGTCTAACAATAGGGATAAACACACACAAGTAGTTACAGGGAATAAACTGTTCTAGAAAAATCAAAAGTAATACATGAAAACCAAACAAAGACCGTAAATAAGACACATTAGTCAATAATAACTCTCCATGACAATGGTCTCAATCCATTGATAAAGAAACAGAGTATCAGATTGGATTAAAAACAGGATCCATCCTTTTCTGCCTCCATGTAACATATCTCACTGGCAAAGAAAGTCAGCATCTTAGAGAAAAAGAAAAAGCAAATTGAGCCGAGAAACAAGCAGTCATCACTATTTCAATGTCTTACAAAATAGACTTCAAACCAAAATCATTCATAAGAGGGAGAGGTTTGTTTTATATTCATTAAAGGAAAAACCCAGCAAGAGGTTATTACAATCCTAAATGTACAAACCAAGCTTAGGGTACCCAGTTAATAAAAGAAATACCATTAGATCTAAAGTCATGGGTCAACACCAGCACACTGTAACAAGTGGCTTAAATACTTCACTCTCGCCAATAAACAGATCATCTGGACAAAAAATATTAACAAATAAGCACTAGAGTTAAACAAAGTCATAAGTCAAACAGACCTACCAGACTTCTGAAGAACATTCTACTCAAACACTAAAAAACACACATTCTCAGGAGCTCATGGAACTTTCTCCAAAATGGACAACATATTAAAATACAAAGCAAATATAACAAATATATGAGAACTAAAATAATGTTCTCCATTCGAGCCGACAGGCTGCNTCCAGCACCCCCCCCTCAGACCCTGTGATCTACAAGTCCAACTCCACCCCCAAAACCCACCCATCCCCCAAGACCTCAGTGGCTCTCTGAAACACAGACAGCAACTGCAAACAGCAGACCAAGAGCAGATCCCTGAGACACAAACAGTGACTACATCAATGAGTCCAAGAGAGGAACAGTTTATGTTGGAGAGGATGTAGACTCAAGACAACACCCCTCCATTGCTGTGGGAGCACAAGCTTGCACAGCCACCTTGGAAATCAGGATAGCATTTTCTCAGAAAACTGGAAATCACTCTACCTCAAGATCCAGAAATAGCACTCTTGGGAATATACCCAAAGGATATTTAATTATTCAAGGGTACCTTCTCAACAATGTTCATAGCAGCATTATTCATGATATCCAGAACTTGCAAACAATCTAGATGACCCTCAACTGAAGATTGGATAAAGAAAATATGCTACATTTACACAATGAAGTACTACTCAGTTGTAAAAAAATGGCATCATGAAATTTGTAGGCAAATAGATAGAACTAGAAAAAAAAATCCTGAGTGAGGTAACCCAGACACAGAAAGATAAACACAGTATGTACTCACTCATAAGTGAATGTTAGACATAAAGCAAAGAATAACCAGGCTACAATCCACAGCATCAGAGAAGCTAGCCAACAAGAAAGACCTGAAGAGGGACACATGGATCACTCTGGGAAGAGGAATTAGATGAGATCTCTTGGGTAAACTAGAGGCAAGAGAGGGAAGAAAGGGGGAGCGGAGAGGAGGGGAGATAAGAACATGAGAAAAAAGGATGGTCAAGGGGGGAGAGGGACAGAGTGGGAGAATAATGAAAGAGAGATCTGGTAGAGAGAGTCACTACAGGGTTAGAGAGAAACTTGGTGCTAAGAAAATTTCCAAGAATCCAACAGGTTGACCCCATCTAAGACTTCTAACAACAATGGAGACAGAGCCCAAACTGGCCTTCCTCTGTAATCACATTGGTGAATATCCCAACTATCACCATAGAGCCTTCATCTAGTAGCTGCTGGAACCAGATGCAGAGATCCAGAACCAAGCAGCAGGCCAAGCTCTGGGAATCCAATCAAAGAGAGGGAAGAGGGATAAAAATATATGAGCAACGGAGGTCAAGATCATGATGGAGAAATCTACAGAGACAGCTGAACCAAACTTGTGGAAACTCAGGAACTCTAGACCAACAGCTGTGGAGTCTTCATGGGACTGAACTAGGTGCTCCATGTGGGAGACAGCGGTGGAGCTTGAACGATCTGAGGGGCCCCTGGCAGCAGTATGAGCTAGCTTGTTGGAGCCCATTCCCTGTGGTGGGATGCCATGCTCAGCCTTAATGCAGGGGAGAGGGGTTTGGTCATGCCCCAATATAATATGCCAAGACTTTGTTGACTCCCCATGGAGGTCCTGACAGGTAGGGAGGAGTGGATGGGGAGTGGCCTGGGTGGGAGGGAAAACTGTGGTTGGGATGTAAAATGAAATCTAAATAAATAAATTTTAAAAATTAACAATGTAATAACATTCCCAAATTCCTTGGGTGAAAAAAAAGTCAACCTATCAAGACAGTAGATGAGAAGAAATAATAAAAATCAGGGCTGAATCATGACTGAGATGAGTGAGACTCTGTGCATTATCATTTACAGTGAGAAATTTATTTATTTAGATACTAACTTAAGTAGGATATACAGAGTCTAAGAGGTACAAACAAGAAAAATGTGTTTTTCTATATAAAACATAGTAAAAGAGTTACTTTCCTATGTTTTTCAAAGAATTAAATGAATCACTAGTTCAAATAATTTGAAAAGGAAGCAATAGAGTAAGAAAAATCAGATTGTTTACAGTACCTAGAAACAAAACACAATTATCTAGCAGTATATATTCTCCATTCCTTACTTATTATATGTATGTCTTTATATTGTGTTATAGTTCATGATAGGTTTTTAGGAGAATATTTTCTATGTAAGTAATAATAGGCATGTTTAAATTGATTTCTTTCAATGAAGATTGTTTACTTGGGAAGCTTGCTCATGTTTGATTGATCTGTATTTTTCTGCAGTCTGTTGTCATTTTCCTTTAACATGACAACTCCAGCCCAAGGATGATGTTTATTTCAGAATGCTGTTTTCTCAGGAATTTAGGTCACATAATATGTTAAGACCCTTTTATATTATTTTATTACTTCTGAATTCAACTGATTTTCCAAGAGTTTCAAAAAAATCAGGGCTGAAACTAATGAAATAGAAATGAAAATAAATCAACACAAAGAATCAAAAAAGGGAAGACTTGGCTCTTTGAAAAGATTGGTAAACCCTTAGCCAAATTAACCAAAAGAAAAAGAGATAAAAGATCTAAATTAATAAAATTAGAGATAGAAATAAAGGCAGTACAACAAGCTCTAAAGAACTTCAGAGAATCCTCAGGACAACCCTGGAATATTTTTAGCTGGAGCATTTTCAAGATATATATGGCATATCAAAGCTAAATCAAGATGGAGAAAGTAATTTGAATAAACCTATAACATCCAGTAAGATAGAACCAGTGATTTTGAAAAATAAATAAGGATTTTAAAAAAATCCACAGCCACATGGAATCATCAGAGAAATCTATCTTCAGAGAAGGACTAGCACCCAAGGTGCCTCAAATTATTCAATAAAATATAACAGGAATAATCTCTTCCTAAATACTATTTTGAAGCCAGTATTACCCTGATATCAAACCTTAGACAAAGACCCAACATAAAAAAGAGAATACTGGTCCAATCTCCCTAATGAACATAGCTGTAAAATTTTTCAATAAAATACTTGCAAACTGAATTAAAAAGCACATTGGAAAAAGATTCTCCATAATCAAATCAAATTATTAATCACAGAGATGAAGGAAATGGTTTCATATTAGTAGGTCAATACATGTAACCTACCACATAAATTGACTCAAAGACAGAAATCCCATGATCAACTCATTAGATGAAGAAGAGAAGTACAGACCAATCTCACTCATGAATACTGATGCAAAAATACTCAATAAAATACTAGCAAACTGCATCGAGGAACACATCAGAAAAAAAATCATCCACCATGATCAAGTAGGCTTCATCTCAGAGATGCAGAGATGGTTCAACATACAAAAATCTGTCAATGTAATCCACCATATAAAAAAAAAAAGAAACCATATGATCATCTCATTAGATGCTGAAAAAGCCTTTGACAATATCCAATACCCCTTTATACTAAAGGTCTTGGAAAAATCAGGGACACAAGGAATATAGCTAAGCATAATAAAGACAATATACAGCAAGTCAATAGCCAACATAAAACTAAATGGAGAGAAACTAAAAGCAATCCCACTGAAATCAGGAACAAGACAAGGTTGTCCACTCTCTCCATATCTATTCAACATAGTGCATGAAGTTCTAGGTAGATCAATAAGACAACAAAAAGAAATCAAGTAGATACAAATCAGGAAAGAAGAAGTCAAACTCTATTTGCTGATGATATGATAGTTTATATAAGTGACCCCAAAAATTCTACCAAAGAAGTAGTACAACTCATAAATATATTCAGTAATGTAGCAGGATACAAGATTAACTCAAAAAAATTAGTAGCTCTCCTTTATACAGATGATAAATTCGTTGAGAAAAAAATCAGAGAAACATCACCCTTCACAATAGCCACAAATAACATAAAATATCTTGGAACAACTCTACTCAAGCAAGTGGAAGACCTGTATGGAAAGAACTTTAAATCTTTGAAGAAGACACCAGAAAATGGAAAGATCTCCCAAGCATTAGGTAGATAGAATTAACATCCTAAAAATGGCAATTTTACCAAAAGCAATCTACAGATTTAATACAATGCCCATCAAAATCCCAGTAAAGTCTTCACACACCTCAAAAGAACTATACTCAACTTCATATGGAAAAGCAAAAAAAAAATTTTCCTATCGGTTTTATTAGGACATTTATAAAGGAACTTATGGAGGCATCACAATCCCTACTTCAAACTCTACTACAGAGCTACAGTACTGAAAACAGCCTGGTATTGGCATAAAAACAGACAGAAAGACCAATGGAATCAAATCAAAGACCTGATTATCAATCCACATACCCACAAACACCTGATTCTTGACAAAGAATCAAAAGATATAAAATGTAAAAAAGAAAATATTCAACAAATGGTGCTGGCATAACTGGATATTAACATGTAAAAGAATGAAAATAGATCCATATTTATCATCATACACAAAACTCTAGTGCAAAAGGATCAAAGACTTCAACATAAAACAAACCACACTGAACCTCATAGAAGAGAAAGTGGGAAGTATACTTGAACACATTGGCAGAGGAAATCACTTCATAAATATAATCCCAGTAGCACAAACACTGAGAGAAACAATTAATGAATGGGACCTCCCAAAACTGGGAAGTTTCTGTAAAGCAAAGGTCACAGTCAACAAGACAAAAGGGAAACTTACAAAATGGGAAAAGATCTTCACCAACTCATCGGACAGAGGACTGATCTCCAAATTATACAAAGAACTCAAGAAACTGATCATCCAAAGAACAAATAATCCAATAAAAATGGGGCACAGATCTAAACAGAGACTTCTCAACAGAGGAATCTGAAATGGCTGAAAGACACTTAAGGAAACGTTCAACATCCTTAATCATCAGAGAAATGCAAAACAACTTTGAGATTCCATTTTACACCTGTAAGAATGGCCAAGATAAAAACGCTTATGCTGGAGGGGTTGTGGGGGAAAGAGAACACTCCTGCATTGCTGGTGGGAATGCAAACTGGTACAGCCGCGTTGGAAATCAGTATGGTGTAGTAGTAAGGAGCTGCTTGTTCATCCTGGCCGCCCAGAACCAAAATAACCACACAGAAACTATATTATTAAATCACTACTTGGCCCATTAGCTCTAGCTTCTTATTGGTTGAATCTTACATATTAATTTAACTCATCTCCATTAATCTGTGTATAGCCACGTGACTGTGGCTTACCAGCTAAAGTACTGTCTGGCTCTGGCGGGACTACATAGCTTCTCTCTGACTCCACCTTCTTTCTCCCAGCATCAGCTTAGTTTTCCCCACTTAGCTCTATTCCCCTAAAGCTCTGTTATAGGCCCAAAGCAGTTCCTTTATTTATCAATGGTAATCACAGCATACAGAGGGAAATCCCATATCAGTATAACGATTTCTCAGATAATTAGGAAACAACTTACCTCAAGACCCAGCAATACCACTTTTGGGTATATACCCAAATGATGCTCAATCACAGCACAAGGACATGTGTTCAACTATGTTCACAGCATTATTTGTCATAGCCAGGACCTGGAAACAACCTAAATGCTCTTTGAGAGAAGAATGGATAAGGAAAATGTGGTACATTTACACAATGGAGTACTACACAGCAGAAAAAAATGACATCTTGAAATTTGCATTTAAATGGATGGATCTAGAAAACATCATATTGAGTGAGCTAACCCAGACCCAGAAAGACAAATATCATATGTACTCACTCATAAGTGATTTTT
>LOEQ01003255.1:129798-142208 GCA_001685075.1 Bramus lutescens | reverse complement strand
GAGAGAGAGAGAGAGAGAGAGAGAGAGAGAGAGAGAGAGAGAGAGAGGAGACTAGAAAGGGCAGGCATGAGAGGAAGGAAAGATCTGAAGGAAGAACTGGGAAGCAAAAGGAAGGATTATTTAGAGCCAAAAGAGGAGCAGGGCACAAGGGGAGGACAAGAGCCAAATAAGAACAAAATATGGTGACTTCTGTGTATGACGAAACCAAGGTGAAACCCATTGCTTTGTCTGCCAACTTGAAAAATAAAATAATTCATTCCTAGAAAAGAATATCATGTTTATTCTAAGTCCAGCATCCCTGACCTCAAATAGGAGTTCCTAAAAACATACGCCTAAAACAAACTTTTTAAATTTAATGATCTTAAATGCTAACACTGATGCCATGAAATATCATGACTAGTAACGTGGAATCGATATTTTTGAATTCTGGCTAGAAGCTGCCACCTAGAAGGACCTTGGGCTTGAGGCCTAGTTTCCCTTTGTTACATATGGACAAGCAAGATGGGGGTGGCGCTCAACCGGGCTGGGGTCAGATCGAAACTTTCTTCTTCGTAGATTCAGGAGAGAAAGTGGGTTAAAAATGGAAACACTTCTGTACCCAGTGAGTCTTTGACGCTAGGTGCTCTAACCCACATTTTGAAAACCGAGGTGTCAGAAGGCGCGAAGAGGACACAGGAAGGACTGAATCCCAGCTGTGCTTGGGAGCACCTAAATTTAGGTTTCATTCAATGCCTCATTTGTCTACCCAGCTATCCTTACACCCATCTCATTTTTCTTGCTTATGAAATGAGAAGGCTTGTAGCTTTACTTAGTGGGTTTGTGACTTTGGAAAATAGATTCCTTTAATCACCATTTATTTTCCATACTCTAAGTCTTTTAGCACCATGTTTTGAGCTTATACCAGGAGGCTGAGCAGGAAGAAGACATCCATGAAGCTTACGCTATTTCCTTGTCCCTCAACACTTCACCCCCATTTAAATGACAGGGTGGCGAATACATTCACCTTTATTTAAAAGGTTTACTTAAGTAGATACTTGCAGCTTTTATAGGAATCCAGGACTTTTCACACACACATACACACTCCTTCCAGACAGGTGTCCGGTGAAGATTAAAGTGGTAGTTTCCAAAATGACCACTAGAGGGCACACACATTTTTCTTTTTTCTTTTCTTTTTCCTTCCTTCCTTCCTTCCTTCCTTCCTTCTTTCCTTCCTTCTTTCCTTCCTTCCTTCCTTCCTTCCTTCCTTCCTTCCTTCCTTCCTTCCTTCCTTTCTCTGTGTCTCTGTCTCTCTTCCCTTCCTCCTTTCTTTCCTTTTCTTTTTCTTTTTTTAATTCCCAAGGAAAGAACCTGTGTGGGTTCTAGCCCTGAGGTTCGGAACTGGACTGGGGCAAGGACAGTGAGCCCTCAAGTTCTCTCTGTCCACCAGACCACGCTTTCCCCCCGTGGTGACACCCGCTCCACCATAAGGAAGACTGTTTGGCTCACAAACCCTCATCGATTTGGTTTCTCTTTCCAGTATTTGTCTGTTAGTCATTTTAGCAGAACTTGAATCTAAGTTTGATGCTGAGAAGAAACACTGATTTCTTCAGTGAATGGATTTGTCTTCCCAATTCCCCGTTGCTGTGAGGAAAATGTCCCTTCGAGCGTTACAGCAGTTCCCCGGCTACAGACTGTCTTTGCGGGGTCAACGGGAGCCTCCTGGGCAGGCTTGGAAAACCTAGCGGGTCCCTTCTCTTTGACATGTTGAGTTTTGGATACTTCTAAGTCCTATATTCTGTATACAAGCTCTTCACCTCAGGCAAAGGCTCACCCTGGGGAGCAACCGTCCCTACAAAGAAAGACCCAAGAGAGACACCAAGATCTTCACCGGGTCTCTGCCCGGCGACCTTTGGGACAGCAGCGCCCCCTTCTTCCAAATCTCTACCCGAAACTTCTCTTCTCCTCCCCGCTCTGCCTTGCTCTCCTCCCTTGGCCCTAAGTAATTCTTCTACTTTCTCTTCCGTGTATCCTATTATCCTCCCTTTCTTCTCTTCCCCCTTATTTCCGATATTTCTCTCCTTGAACGTTCCTTTCTGCTTTCATACACACACACACATATACACACACACATACACACATATACACACACATATATGCACACACAACACACATGCAAACACATACACATACACACACATATACACACATACACACATACATACACATACACACATACACACACACATATATACACACACATACACACATATACACACACATATATATGTACACACAACACACATACAAACACACATACACACACATATATACACACACAACACACACATACACACACATATACACACACATATATACACACACAACACACATACACACATATACACACACAACACACATACAAACACACACACATACACACACATACACACACAGATATATACACACACAACACACATATATACACACAACGCACATACAAACACACACACATACACACACAGATATATACACACACAACACACATACAAACACACACATACACACACATACACACATATACACACATACACACATATATACACACACATACATACACACACATACACACATGCACACACACATATACCCACACACACATATATACACACACACACATACATATACACACACATACATTGACATTAATGTCAGTAACAGCAGTAAAGACAAAAATTTATATGACCAACAGTGCAAACATGCAACGTGACCTTTGATGGTGACCCCTCGCCAAGGAACACACAGAGAACCGGCATTCTGACTCAAGCAAAAAGAGCAGGGGACGAGGTATTGCCCCATTTTCGGTGGTTCTCAAGCAATCCTCACTTTCTGAGAATGAACAAGTTCATTTTACGTATCTCTCAACGAAAGGTGTCAGAAGCCTTCCGGAGCTGTGGCTTTATGCGAATAGACCACCGTGCAAGTCGAAGGCTGGAGCGGAGGGCTATTTATAGCCACCCGACAGGCATTACACATGCGAAAGGTGAGACTGTGCGCCTGCCGCTCCGGAGTGGATGTTCTCATGATGAGCGCATCTTTGCAGCTAGCTATTTTTGTGGAACACGGTTCCCATAGCTGTTAGATCCTTTTTCCAGACAGACAACTATATAAGCATCCGGTAACTTCAGAATGACCACAGACAGTCCTCTGCAGGGGTTTCCTGACCTGATCTCTTCCTAGGTACTAAACTTACTATGGCCTTAAGCTTCAGCAGTGGATTCATACCCTGTTCTCTCCCCTAAACAGGTACCGCACCCCATCACTAAAAACCCTCTATCTTCACATTGACTCCTGGACTTTACTAAGAAAACTGACATTTCCCTGGGAATCATGGCCCCCTGCTCTGTTGCTAGCTCACCCTCCCTGCTAACACAGATGATGCTTGGGTTTGAAATGGATGTGAATCCCTTCAGAAAACTGCCCCCCCCACCATAGAACACTGATAGTCCACATGAGAATGTTTCCACAGCACAGTGGATGAGAATTACGATGCACGGAAATTCAGTTGTCTTTGATAGGAACATAAACTGGGACATAAATTAAAACTCAATTATCCTCTAAGGGTAATTGGGGTTATAAAGCCAAGTGACTCCCTGTGTTGTTGACACTGCCCGAGTGTAGTATCTGATGGAAGGGTCTGTGTTCTGTCCTCAAAGCGGCCTTTCAGATGAAGCAGCCGAGGATAACTGATCTGTGCTAGGCACAGCATGACATCACAGCACAGCGTGTCACAGCACAGCGTGGTACAGCGCACAGTGCACAGCACAGCACTGCATGGTACAACACTGTATAGCACAGCACTGCATGGCACAGAACAGCACAGCACTGCACATAGTGCACAGCACAGCACTGCATGGCACAGCACAGCTCTGCACATCAAAGCACTGCACAGCACACAGTGCACAGCACAGCACTGCATGGCACAGCACAGCTCTGCATGGCACAGCACAGCACTGCACAGCACAGCACTGCACAGCACACAGTCCACAGCACAGCACTGCATGGCATAGCACTGCATGGCACAGCACAGCACATAACTGCACAGCACAGCACATCACAGTGCTCAGAAAGCATAGGAGCCAGAGTCACAAACTTGGTGATGCTGCAGTTTCGTGTGTTCTCTGGGTCAATCCCAGGCCCATGCCTCTCACAATACATTCTCTCCTCCCCCATCCTCCAAAAGAGGTTTTCCCTCCCACCTCCCTGAGAAATTGCTGCCCCCTCCCACTGTGCGCTGCTCATGTATCTTAAAGCCACACATGCTCCACACATGGCAATGAGGTCTCTCTCTGCCTGCCTGTTTCGTGTTCCCTCTTACTTCTCTAGAGGTATGTGTACTTGTGCACATAGTAGGCACCCTCATCAAATGATACTAACATCACCGGCCACTGCACCAATCCAATTCCAGGTTTCCAGCGTCTGTGTCTGAAAGGTAAACATTGCCATAAAGTATTGACCACACTGAGGGTTGGAACAAGCCCAAACCCCTTGCAAAACCAAGCTGGTTTCATTTAAGGACATCCACCTCTCCAAGCAGATTTCCAGCCATGGGCAGCAGAATGAAGCAGTGTATAGCTTCCAGCCGACCTCTGTCTCCGCTGATGTGTCAATATCTTCACAGAGTCATGAGAGAGCCAGGGAAGTCGGGCTCGGCTCATTTCCGTCTCCCCTGAGAAACCACACCTAGACAGACATCCAAGGAAAGCACACTGTCTAATCGGGGCTTTGGTAGCCTTCTTTTGTAATTTGCTTCCTTATCTATTGCCTCTTTAAAGCACTGAGAAATAGGTACAAACCGTATCGATGAAAGATCAGAGCATGATTCTCCAGGGCAAAGGCAAGTGAGTATACATTATAAATAGTGAAGCAGCCAGCTTGAACCATGCTGCCAGCCACTTTACCCAGTGGAGGGATTTGAATGACATCATAACTCTGGAGAGGGTATTGCTAGCCAGCTGGTATTATTTGGAATACACACACATAAAAAAAAATGGAGAAAGAAAACATAGGCACCACACACACACACACACACACACACGCCGAAAAAACATGGACAATAGTGTGTGTGTGTGTGTGTGCACGCGCGCGTGCGTGCGCGCGCGCCTCACATACTGTTTTCTTGGGGTTGAGGAGGTGACAGGCAGCTGGCTTTGTTGAAAAATAAGATCTTTCTATTTGTCAGTTGGTTTCAGAGCTCAGCATAGTCTTTTGCTCTGCACAAAGCATGATCCAGTGTCCTAATGAGAGCCAGCCTGCTGCTGCCTGCCTGTCTATAGGTTTTAGGAAATGAGATCATTCCCCTCACTTAGCAAGTAGGGCGAGGGGTCACAGGAGCCCTGGCTTTCCTACCAGCTCAGCCTGGTCACTTCAGGGTTAACATCATCGGACTTTCTGGAGATGATCTTTTCTTCCTTTTTTTTTTCTTCTTCTTCTTCTTTCTCAAATTCGGTATTTGCCCTAAAAGATAAAATTGCTCCGCTACCCCCCTTATAGCCTCTGAACCCGGGAAGGTGTACTGGCAGGCACGTGTACCTTCATGCCCTGTGGAAAGTTAATCTGAGAACAGACCTTGTTCTCTACGGCAGCATCAGTATTTAATGTCTGCCAATCCTGTCAGTAACACACATTCTTTTAAGGGGAGAGAAAAAATGCTTCTGTGCTCCAGTTTTGAAAAGCAAAGGTATGATGTTATTTTGTCACCATGCCCAAAAATGTCCTTACTCGATAACTTTGCCAGAAGAGGGAGAGAGAGAAGGCGAATGCTCCCCCAGCTGTTTCCTGTCTACAGCGTCTGTGTTTTGTAGATAAATGTGAGGATTTTCTCTAAATCCCTCTTCTGTTTGCTAAATCTCACTGTCACTGCTAAATTCGGAGCAGATAGAGCCTGCGCAATGGAATAAAGTCCTCAAAATTGAAATGTGACATTGCTCTACCATCTCTCGTCTCTCTGGATTTCTTTTTGCCTTATTATTCCTGCTCACCGATTCATTTCCAGACTTTGCACTTCAGAAGCGATGGGAAAAGTCACCAGTCTTCCTGCTCAATTATTTAACTGCTGCTTCTGTGATTTCTTGAAGGTAAATATCTCCTATTCTTCGGAGTCATTGGGGAATTGTCTCTAAACTGTGCGCTGTTTCCTTTTGCCTAGAATTGTTCTTCGCTTTAGAATTTGCATTGTTTCAGAAACTGGGAGTTATTTACAAATTGCTGAATGTGCAGTTCTGCACGAGCTGTGGAACGAGCTCCGGGAGATGAATGCAATTGCAGAGATATCTGTACCGGTAGAAACTGTTGCAAGGTACTTACGCTAAACCCTCCACTTCTACAGGGCTTCCGCGCTGCCGTTTTAAGAGGTTCCTTTAAATCTTGCCTGTGGCTTGGGGCTAGAAAGCCTGGATGTGAACTTGGGGTGTGCTTTTCTTTCACAGGTGCAGGCGTTTGCTTTTTAAGACCGTGTCCGTGTGTGTCTGTCTCTATGTATGTATGTGGAATTTGTCAGGACTTTATTTACGAGGCTTGTCACAGATTAAAAGTTACATTTTAGACGATAGGAAGGCTGTTTAAAAATGCCTTTTGGAGCCAAGAATCAGGAATTCTTGGCACTTATGCCCAGAAAGTCAAAGTTAAAGTGAAGTTTAATTTGCTTTCCTGAAAAAAAAAAAAAAAGGAGCTCCTAGACAACTTGCTGTCTCTGCATATTCGGAAAATTTAAACAGATCCACGCCGTGCTCGGAGAGCGGGAGCGTTCTGGCGGCTGCTTGTCCAACTTTTCTCTTTGGAGGGGGACTTTCGTGGACTGAGTTTGGGCTTGGATTTCGGGCTGCAAGCCTCTGCTCTTACACGGGGTGCAGTAAAGTGTCTTTAGGTGAATCTGGCTGCTGCCGCCGCTGTCAACACACTGACTTCTCCTTTCCGATAACTGGCTCTGGTTCAAGTTTCCATTCTCAGCAGAATTATATCCTTCCAGACTTGTGTTTTTTTCAGTTTGCAAGCACTTTTAAGCCGCTATCACTGGCTCCTGGGAGGCAGTTGCCAGAGGGCTTAATTCATAAAAGATCCCGGCCACAGAGCGCAGCGTTCCTTCGCTGCGGACTTTTTCTTAGGCAAGTAAGTGGCTTGGGAATTAGGGAGACAACCTTGTCAAGCACCTAGCTCTGCCATCCTTGAGATGCCCCCGGGCTCCAGCCACCTTACAGTTATGAAGTCAGCGTTCGTATACGCTGTGTGGTCTGGCAGCTGGGCTTGCGTTCTCCCTATTTAAAAGGTTTATCAAAGAGGCTGTGGCATGTTACCTCAGCATTCCCTGCAAGTCTGGAAAATCGTCTCCAAATGAACTTTCTTTCCACGCTGGGTCTGCAAGGCATTTCCGAAGTGGAGCTAGCAACAGGGCTTCAACTTTTTCCTGTCCTCACAGCAGGAGTTGGTTGAGGGGAGCTGCTGTGTGGTGGTCTTTGAAATGTAATTCAATGAGCTGAGGTCAACCGCCCTTGAGCAGTGCACACAGGGCACAGGCTGGCTACTTGTACTTGGAGGCTCGAGGTATTTCCCAGGGCTTGAGTCAGGGGAAGGTGGGGAAGGAGCTGGAACATAGATCACTATTCTGGGTAGCTAAGATACATAGCCATACAATGGAAATCAGTGGCTTCACTGTGGAGGGGGGGATGTTGGGAGTGGGGGGGATTGACTCGACTCCCAGCTGTGCAGTTTGCTCACTGTTTGAATGGACAAAAGGCAGTTTACCCAGGCTGGTAGCATACCTGCCTGGGTGTCCAAATGTAACTAGATGCTTTCACAAACCCCACCCACAAAACAGCACATGTTTTTAAATCCTGGGTTTTCTATTCACATTGGCCTCATACCACCCCACCCTGACCTGCTGTGAAAACGACCTGGGATATACGCAAATGACGGCACCTCCAGTGAGTACCTTCTCGTGGCTCTGACCCTCGCGCTTCTGCCGGGCATTCTCAGGGTCGGCCAGACAACTGGAATCAATTGCTCTCCCACTCGGTTAACACACAGAGGTCTTTGGAAACGTGGATTAGTGGATGATCTTTGAGGAAAGCGTTCTGAGTTCAAGATTGGGGGTTTTTCATCCTCTCTTTCCCAGGCTCTTCCTTGACCTCTCCCCAGCGCATCTACGCCACCTCTCTAGTCGTTTTCCCTGTGGTTGATGAACTAGGGGGCCCAGGAAATGGAGAACATATGGGGGGACTTGTTTTGAACTTTTCTTAGCTCCTGAGCACATTCGTTATTATTTTCTGTTTCGGGAACATGGTGTGATAAACTCCAACTCCCTGTGAGTGTACTGGACTGGTCTCTGAGCTAAAGGAAAATGTACCAGAGGTCCTAGAATTGTAAGTACTGATACTTATCAGCGTTTTTTAGTATAATCCCAGATCCCATGCAGAAAGGAAAAGGAAAATTGGTAAAAGCAATTTTCAGGTTTTAGATTCTAGAGATGTTTATGCCTTGCTGGACTTAAACATACTCTCCCTTGAACTATTAAAATGTAGCCTGTGACAGCTCGTGGCAGTCTAAATTCACAAAGGCTGTGAGGCTGAGTAATAGCCCCTGTGGAGTTGGTCCAACTAACCATTGCAGGTGCCTGGCCTTCACCACTATCCAAAATAACTCTGCAGGGCTAGGGGGCGGTGTTTCGGAACTGGGTTTGCTGAAGAGTTATTCATTCTAGAGCGGACCTGCTGCCAGAGTGGAGAGGCATGTTCCCTAAGACCAATTATGGGGATGACAGGGCTGCCTCTTTCACAAACCCGGAAGCCCTGTTGGGTTGGATCTGTTCAGGTTATCACGAGGAATGCTGAAGGGGAACTCCCCTTCATCCTTTTCATGACCGAGAGAAACGAGTAGTTGTTAGCTCATTTCTAGGAAACCTGTGTCTTTGGTTGTATAGAGACGGAAGGCTTCCGTGCCAAAGTCCTAACGAGGGCTTAACTGAGGCCATCCCTCCTCTGTAACTACATGTCCTCTCTCGTGAGGATCTGTCACTACAGAGTGCTCCTATCGTCTTTAGCTGCTTTCCAAGCACTTATTGAATATTTACCTTGTGCTATTGAGAATCAGGGACTTGGCTCCCTGACCCCTCCAAATGCTAAGCTGAAGAAGATCTAGCCACAGAATGGGAAATTTGTCTAAAATAATTGAGCAACATTTGCCAGGGATGCAGAACCATCAAGTTGAAAGTTCACATAGGACAGAGAAAGTGACCATAAACGAACTGCCTGGGTCTCAATCTCCACACCAGATGGGATTGCTTGAACTTTCCCCAACTGTGAGGTTCAAAAAAAAAAAGCATCTTTTAAAAAAATCTAGCTTCCAGGGCAGCTCCGTGACCCCATTCTCCGAGCAGGTCACCTGTTACTATGTCAGTGACTCTTTCCATGCTGCTGAAGTGTGTGTGTCGGAAGGAGGCAGAGATGCTCACCTTGGGAGCCTCCCTGGAAGAAAGCTCATGTGGCGATATGGAAAAGTATTTATCTGTCTTCCTATTCGTCTGCTTCTTAGAAGGAAGAGAGACCCGAGTCACAGGAACCCTGACTTTGGCACGGTTGCTGCTTGGCTCTCGACCACTGACTAACTTGTACCAACAAGAGGTCCCTTGATAGATTTTGTTATAAAACTCATAGAATGACACACGAATACCTCCCAGAGATAAAGTCAGAATTCCCACTGCTCAACTAAAGGCTCTTGCAGGATTTTAAGCTCAGTGCCCTGCACCGTCTGCGTGGACCCCTCTGGTGGTGAAACTGGAAGAGAATGACTTTAGAATGTAAGCACTACTCTTATTTCCTGTTAAAGCTCAGAAAAATGATTGCTAAACCCCCTGACCTTCCGCCATCCCCCCCTTTCCTGCTTGTCACTCTCCCCCCAAGGCGGGCGCAGAAGCTGGAAACCCTCTTCCCAAAGCAGCCATAGAACATGGACATTTGCTTCTAACCTCCCCAGACTTTCTGTCCAGGAGCTGGTGTCTGCCTTGTCTGATGGCAGATGGTTGGTCCCTTGTTCCAGAGCGGCCCTGAAGCCTATACTCAGGACTTAGGAACGTTTCCCAAAGGGGCAGAGGATAATCAGGAGCAGCAAGGCATGCTGGGGGTCCCACTCAAGACTGCTGCCATTAGACCCTAACTCTACTCACAGTCCATTCTCCATTGAACTAAAACTTGACAGTAGCAGCAACAATCAGAGGGGTTTCCCGCCTTTTGGAGTCTTTCTCCTGACGGCAGTTTCCTCACCTAAACCTTTAGTTAATAAATAAGGACATCGTGACTTTCTCTTGTCACCCTGCATTTTGGTATAGAGCTACAGGCTATATGACCTTTGTGGTGTTTAAGGAAAGGCGTCAGACCTTTCTGTCACTGTGCTGTGTGAGAGGTGATGTCATTCCTAAATCCTCATGTTTCCCCCTGATTCTGCATTGTTTGTTTGGTTCCCACTTAATGCGGTGTTGTCCGCTAACATTCTCAGGTAAGTCACCTCTTCCCCCACCCTCACGCTTCCTCCCTCTCTCAACCCCTCTCAGTCTCTGAAAAGCTGTAATGATGTGTTTTCACAATTCCTTTCCGGCCAGTATAAAAAAAAAAAACTTCTTAATCTATGGTCAGAAAATGATGCCCTGGTTAATTTAGTCTTTTTGATCAATAATCGATATGCGTATATGTACCATCTGCAGGTATCCATGCTTTAGAACACTTAAAACAGTGTGACCGCAAAGCTGAGCGTATTTAACTTTTGATAATTGAGATGTTTTATTGGGCTCTCAGAATTGCATGGGAATCCCCTCACTAAAATAACTGCCATCTCTTGTCACCCAGTAAGTGTTTGTAGTTTTTACACCATTTATTTGTAATAGGAACCTCATAAAAGCCACAGGAGGACTTCTGAAAAATCAAAGGGACTAAACATGGGGTATCTGACGTCAAGACTGGCTCAGGTCAGGACCGGCAGGGGCCTTCATGCCTCTTCATGCCACATTGTTCTTCTAGGCCAGACAGTCTTGATGGATGATGGCAAGGGGAGCCTGAGAGTCAAGATGTTCATCTCCCACCCGTTCCAAACCCACCAGGATTCCTGACCCCCTGTTCTTTCCTCTCCGGCAGATAAAGATGCACACCATGTCGTCCTCCCATCTCTTCTACCTGGCCCTCTGCTTCCTCACCTTCACCAGCTCTGCCACAGCTGGACCGGAGACCCTCTGCGGGGCCGAGCTGGTGGACGCTCTTCAGTTCGTGTGTGGACCAAGGGGCTTTTACTTCAGTGAGTAGCCCCTCCCACACCCACTCCCATCAGCCTTCTTCTCTGGGCTACTGCAGTTCTCAGGTGTATGGTTTTGTCGGTTCCCAACTGCAGGGACTGGGGGAATAACCGAATGACTGCCCTTGGCTGCAGCCATCCTCAGCCCCTGAGATCCCTCCCCTTAAAGGACCCATAGTATGTCAGCAGGACGTTGGCAGGTTTGGGGGATTTAGGGTGGAATTTTCTTCCTTAAGAGTTTGTCTTTAACTACTTCCCCTTCCTCGTGAGCCCTTCTCCAACTTTTATGGTATACCTCCACTCCCCTATCCCTTCTAATGAAGAGCAACCCTGGAGTGGTGAAGATTTCATTCTTAGACCTCTGGGCACATATATAAACATGTGGAGGCATACAGGACTACTTTGAGTCTTACGTGATTCCAAGGGAAATGATCAGGCTTCCCTACCCCAAATTCATGCAAACTTGGGAAACGAATCAAATGAAAACAAATTAGATGTCTCCATGTGATACAAAGTCACCTGGAGTGGACAAAAGGTGATCTCCACCAAGACATGGTTGCAAATATATAGTGGCTTCTTTAACTGCACACTGGGGTAGCATACCAATACAGAAATTGACCTTGATATTTTAACCACTGCTTTCCTTTGATATGGTTCTTCCCTGGGTGTCATATCCACTTGGAGTGGACTCTTTGAAAAACCTAATGGCATATATTATACATAAGTCTCAGACAATAAGCAAGTCAACAGTCGGAGGAAAAGAGGCCCAGGAGTTAATGTCTGTAACTAATACACACCAAGTCACCAATGGCCACCAAGGCCGGTGATCACTTGAAAACAATCCACCTCACACATCCACTTCACAGTATATTATAAGGCAGCAGGACACTGAAAGACAGATGTGATCTTTATACATGTCTTTGGAAGCTTAAACGGTTCCCAGAAACTGGGCATGGCTCCTTCTCCAGGGTTCCCGTCACACACGTGCAGACAGATTACCTCGGTGACCCGCCAAGCTTCAGATGGCTCCTGTGAAGATTCACATTCCAAAAGTCTCTCATGTTCCCTCCAAAAGTCAGTTCTCTCTTGAGCAGGTGCTAATG
>LOEQ01003255.1:107938-122407 GCA_001685075.1 Bramus lutescens | reverse complement strand
TTCTTCTTCTTCTTCTTCTTCTTCTTCTTCTTCCTCTTCCTCTTCTTCTTCTTCCTCTCTTCCTCCTTTTCTTCTTTCTTTTTTAAAAAAAACATCCTCTGTCCCAAGGTAAAAGAAATTTACACCTGACTTTTTTGCAGACACTCTAATACTGCACGAATCTAACTGGTTTTTGTCTTTGTGGCCTTTCTG
The DNA here is from genome assembly GCA_001685075.1 of Bramus lutescens. Classification (NCBI taxonomy): domain Eukaryota; kingdom Metazoa; phylum Chordata; class Mammalia; order Rodentia; family Cricetidae; genus Bramus; species Bramus lutescens. The sequence continues at coordinate 122,215 of LOEQ01003255.1, read as the reverse complement.
GGGGTTAGGAAAGGCTGCCATCTGAAGGGCACGTTTAAGTTACCACTTGGTTGCACTGTGTAAGAACTGTCGTCAGTCAGTTCTGGGTTTCTGGGAAGATGGCCCTGCCTCTGTGCCATTTACCCTGATGAAATGTGTCTTTCATCAGAGGCAAGCAATTTAGAAAGACTGTGTAGAGCCAACCACGCGGAGCCAACCCCTGACCGTCCATGGAACTAGGCAAAGGAGCACAGCAGTTAGAGCGCTGGCTTAAACTGACCAGGAGACCCTGAGGGGTCCTTTCCTTCCTCCTCCCTGACACTTTGGGAATCCAGGTAACGTGTTTTGGATCCATACTTCATTCTTAAAACAGCCCTTCCTTTTCCTGGCAGTATTATTAGCCATAGGAGTTTTAACTGCGGATCTACTGGAGTTTGGGGTCTGGTAACTTCTACTGCATTACAGTAGGTACAGTGAAATACATTTGGTTCCTACCAATGCCAGGAATCCCAGTATCCCAGATGGAATGGGCTCAAACTACTCCAGATATTGTCTAACATATTTAGGGAACAAAATCACCCCCAATTCAGAACTACTATACTAGAAAATCTCTAGAAGAGAAACAACTAACAAAGTGGAGGAAAATGATGCATAAAATTAAAATAACACACTAAAAGTGTTATTTAGTGTCTTATTTAGCCTTCCTAAAGGACAGGATTATGGACTCAGTTCTTGGTCCCTGAATCAGAAGTTGATGAGGGCCCAATGGCTCGAGCAAGCAATGGGAGGACAGGTAGCGTTTCGATAACTTTCTGTAGAAATACATAGCTCTTTCTATAAAGCAATTAGAAATCATTCGCAGGCTTTCTTTGTTGTCTTATAGCCACAGAGCCCATTTGTTTTTGGTGAGAGAAGTGAGGGCAAAGAGGACTTGTCAACGTAAAGTTACGGGCTTTTGCAGTTAGACTGATATCACCTGAGTCAGCGTAAAGAAAGATGGAGACACAGAGGAAAGTCACTTCCGTGACTGTGGCTGTTCCTTCCTTAGGCTCAGAATAAATAAACTCTCTACTCTTTGCCAGGAAAAGGCCTAGTTCTAAGTAAATGGCCATGTTCCCCTCTGCCTCTGGGTCTTCTCCTGGATATCATCAGACTCATTTTATTGCCCAGGAAGACAACAGTCCCTGGTTGAGTCCAACCCATGTCACCTACCGAACAGGTCTGTGATCTCAGGAAGGTCAATACCGCTTTAAGCCTTACGTTCCCCATCTTAAAATATGACCAGAAATACTACTCTTCAGAACCGTTCTGAGGTGCAGCCCCAGAAGGGCTTCGGAAGCTGAAGACTACCCAATATGTCACTTCCAAGGGACTGAATGAGATGCTTTGCCGTCTATCTTTCCTCACGCCTGACAATTCAGTGCAATGGTTCGATTTCTGTAAAACTTGCTGCAATAATCGTAATCTAGAAAAGTCAATTCAGCCATGTATTTTCCTCTAACTTCTTAATTAAAAATAATAGCGTGCCAGGGTGCCCTTCTCACTCATCTGGGTTTAGGATGGCCGCTCGCCAAGAGTGCCCGTTGGTAACACAATGCTTTTTACTTTTTCTTGCTGGAAGAAGCAAGATAAAGCCTATTATGTCACTGCACGGAGGCTGCTGAGTTTGTCCACCAGGAGGTGGCCAGGTTGTCACTGAAGTAGCATCTGTTCCCTTGAGTCAGCTGTTAAGGAGCCCTGCTCAGCCTTGAAACAGAGTGGTCAGCAGAGGGGATCTATTTCTAGGCTGGAAAGTCTCTTTCTCCCTCAAGTTGCCCATCCAGAGTGTTTTCATCATTGTCTGACTCAGACAGTGGTTTAAGGAGCAGCCTTTTGTTTAAGCACGGCTTTGATACAATAACAAGTGTACATTGTTTTGCCATATGGACCAGTAACAAGGTGATTTGCTCTCTCAGGGGCTCTATATCCAGTCATTCCTAGAGACACAGATTTGATGTAGTAAAAATATTTCTAAAGTCCACAATGAAATATTGGCTGCTGTTGCTGTGGATTTTCGTCCTATTTTACAGCCCACTGGGAAAAGCAGAGACTACACTCCCATCTTTCCATCCTTCACAGTAGCCAGGATAGAACACATAATAAAACTCCTGACTTGATATCGAAAAAGTCATTCTAAAATCTATTTTCTTCTTTCCATCCCCAGAATAAACTCTTTACTTTCCATTGGCAACTACTGTCATTGTGTATCTGAGGATGAAAGAATAGAAAAGATAAGTCTTTGGGTCTACCTGAGATGTCCGCTCAGGACTAAACCTACGGGCACTTCTCAAAGGCTGCCAGACCTTCGCTTGTTTGTCCCACCAATTCTGAAAACTTTTCTTCCACTCTTCTCTCTTGTTCTTCTTGGTTTATTTTAAAGAAGCCCATTCTAGACCAGAGAAATGATGAACCCCTGGCGCATAGTCCAAAAGCTAGATAGCGCAGCTGGCAGACATGCCCTCGGGAAACACCACAGTACATTTCTATTTGCCAAAGCAGAGCTGCAGAACTGGAGAGCTACGGAGAACCACAGGCAGCAATTGGTTCCAGAAAACCAAGCATCAGAGGAAACCTCACATGTACCAGGTCCTAAAGTAGACCCGTGGGGGAAAAGGGCAGAGCGGCAATTCAGCCAGCCACAACCAGTGTCGAGAACTCCTGAACGAGTGGGCACATTAAGTGTAACCTTGAAAAACTGTGGTCCTTCCCGCCCTCACAATGAACCGCCAGGCCACATCTGCCACTCCGCGAATGAGACTGCTCATTGACACTCCGGGTCCCCACGCACTCAGAAAACAACCTACCAACTTCCGCCAGCCAGCTTCATGAAGTCTCTTTTGGCCCCATCAGTGTGACTACGGTATACTGCAGATATCCTCATAAACCTTTGAAATTTGATAGATTGGAGGCTTCAGATAGAAAGGGAGCACTTTAAAAGGTAATTTTTGTCTGAGTCAATTTAATGTGAAGGCACACCACTTGGCTGGCTACTTACTAACATTTTCTATTGTGTGCTGGGAGAAACTACCCAAAGCAAAAGGTGCTTAGACACTTTCACTACATTCCTGACTTGCCAGTCTTCCAGGAAGGCCTTCCATGAAGGAGCTTTAGTTTTCCTATGCATTTTGAGTTTTAGAGCTATTTCCATCCAAGTCTCCAATTATTGATAGACTTATTTAGTTTGGCAGATAGCAATGTTGATTCACGTAATGAAGACATTTGAAGGCAAAGCTACTGAAAATGAGTCTAATTTCTTAGGGTAATTTGGGGGTGAGAAATTGGTCATTTGTCTTGCCAGTTTCCCCAGCTGCCATACTGCCAAACATTTGCTCCATTTGGATGCTTTGCCATTCCTGAAACACATCCTAACCCTGAGCTGCAGCTATATCTAATAGAGTAGAAGGTAAAACTAGAGTTGTCTGATTTTTCATGGCCGAGCACCTTGGCTATTGAGTGGAAAAAACAGACCAAGTTGAAATTGATTTGGTTTTGTCCCTCCCTATGGATCCAACCATTTCACTGTGAGTTTGGCTAGCACAGCAAATGCTCCCTATTAAGAGGATGAATATGTCTTCAGCACAGATGTAAATGCCATTGACTTATATCTCAAAGTTCTACTCTCTGACTTTAGTTGTTGTAGAGATAGTTTTGTGAAACCCGGGGATTCTTTCTTTTCTGCTAGGTCCTTACCTCCAAGCATGGAACAGATACCTGGAGACAACGCCTTAGATAACCAATTACATAGTCACACAGTAGGCTTCCCTTACAGTAGATTTTTGAGGGTCCTAAAGTTGTAGGAATCCCAAGACTTTGAAAAGCATTAGACCCATAAGTCTGGTTGGCATTCCCGTAGGCTTATCACGACGATTCTTTGCATGTAATTATGGAAATTTATCTTAATTGCTAAGACACAGGCCAGTAACTATTCAAAAGCCCTGTGATGTAGAAGCTAAAACACAGAGACAGGCTTATTTCTAGCTTGTTCTGAAGTAGGCACTTGCCACTTGGAGCATTAAAGTCACTGGATGGATGGCTGGTTTCAAGATGAATGACTTTGATCACTCTCCCTACACACACTCACATTAAAAACATGGCAAAACTAAAGAATAAAGAAATCTATCCCTTCGGGGAAAAAAGATGTGATTGATAGACATAGAAAGTGTTTTATAATAAGAAATAATCTCTTGTTTACATTGGGTCAGGAATGTTTGGTTAGCAAATGCTCTCGAAGGTGCATGCTACTGTTGCTGGGTGTACCAAGGCGGATCTGGAGGCAGGCTGCTCAAAATACCCCGGGCGATTATTAGAGATACTGCATCAGGGGCGGCTAGCACCCCAAAAGACCTTGAATCTACATGTTAGCCAGATACCCTGGGGGATTGTACGTGCCCTGGAGTTCGAGGTAACTTGTCCTAGAAAATAGCTGGTGACCCTCGTTCCCGAAGAGAGAGAACCAGAAGCAAAGCAAAGCTCACTTTTACTGAAACTGCTTATGGACCACTATACAAGGAGAGCCCGCAGTATCCAGGCCCTTCTTCTCTCAAGTCAGCGGAGCTTTACTGTGGAGCAAATACAGAAAGGCTCCAAGGATAACCCTCTGGCCTGATTCTCTGTGAACTAGAAATTGGAACTCCTATTTGCTGTGGCTGCAATCTTCAGACCTGTCACCAGGGCCAAGACCTCAGTGCTAGACCTTAAACGCTTGCCAGTTTCTCTTTCGATAGTCAGTTTCCAAAAACAGCCTAGCAACGGTGCTGTGTATGTGTGCGTATATACATTTGTACATATATGTGTACATATATATTGCTGTTTACATGTGTATATTATATAAAATTGGGAAACCATCATGACTCCTATTTCAGTTTAAAATAAATGAATGAAAATGAGAACATTGTATTTATGTCACCTATCAGAAAGCAAAGGCTAAACTTTAAAACCGTGTCTCAAGGTGACACCCAAGTTTCCACAAGACCATTCTAGAACATGACAATTCCCTTCTATGAGAAGAATAGCAGTAATACCAGGAATATAAAAGACAGCCTCCTGGGGACATGGTCCTGTAGCAGAGCAGACAAAGGTAAAAGCCACCCAGCTTGGACTGATGCTCTCCAAATGACACTAGAGACAGACGAGGGCCTTTACATTGCGTAGTTAGATCTTTGATCTACTCAGAACTAAATAACCCAGTAAATGTAGTGGTTAAACTTGTTGAAGAAGGAACAATGGTATAAGACAGAGCAAGGCAGCCTGCCTCTGAAATGGGTAATTGTGATCTCTTTTCTCTGTCTTTCAGGAAGAAAAATAGACAATCAATATAATTTCACATTTTTCCACATGCATTTTCCTCTAGGTCTTTGATAGCTCTTGAAGATAGTCTGTCTAGGATAACTGATACTGTTCTTAGATGAAAACTTTACATTTAATTTGTTTAGACCTAGATCATACTATCTGAATATGATGGTAGCCCTGAATCAATATCTCCATGAAACATAATCTCTCCAACCTTTGCAGGAATGAGCAGCTAATATTCTATCCAAATCGTTTTAACCCTGCTTTAAAAACTCTGGTTAGATACAGAGCTTATGATTTGCTTCTGGTGCTGCTAGCGCTCTTCTCTCATTGACTTTTACTTGTTACTCTGATGCAAACAGAAAGAAGTTAAATGACAGCTACCACCAGTTTCACTGTAGAATCCTTCACTGAGCTTCAACTGTATCCCGAATGGGATCCAAGCGAAGATGCAACCTGCCTTGACAGAAGCTTAGCCCTGGTGCACAAGGACCCCTTAAACAATCAATTTTACAACCCAGGTTTCAAAGAGATGGGAATCCTTCTTCCATCTCTTTATTTCCCATTTTGAGAAGGCTCCCTGCTTGGCTACATGCTGGTGGCAAAAGGGTTAACACAACTACTGCCCTCACAAGAGTTTGCAAGCAAGTGTCAGAAGACAGATGGCAGTCACCATGCATAACCTGCCTAATTATAACCCAATACATGATTTGTTTATATATATTATGTCTTTATTATTAATCAAGATGTTTTCAACAAAAGTGGAAATTAACATAGAGTGACAAATATTGGCAGGGCTTACTTTTCCTTTGTCTGACCCCTTCAGTGAATGGATTGTGGCCCTAGCATTCTCCAGTGTCCTTGTTCATTTACATCCCTATCCGCCCTTAGCCTGTGCTCCTGCTGTTGCTGCTTGAGGTGCGGAAGCTCCCTTAGTCTGGTAACTATCCACCTTTCTCTCATTCAACCCAGCACTCGCTTGTTGTCCTTGTACTACCCCCTACTCCCTCGAACCTCTGCTGGCTGAGAGGGAAACCACACAGACTTTATCTTTGCACAACTCCGCAGCTCTCCCCGGACATACCAGAGGGTACGACTCATGGAGAATTTGTAAAATATCAGGCTCTCCTGATTAGAAGAAGAACCCGAGTCTGAAATCCCAAACCCGGAATAATTTCGAGATCATCAAAGGGACGTTCCTTCAAGAGCGAGTGGAGAATTTGGCCGATGGCCTTGTCCAGCAGGAAAGGCCAGGTTCCCAGCCAAGGCGATGGATGGTTTGTGCAATCACCCGGCGTGTTTAGGACAGTGCAGACCATCAAACCCAACTCTTTTGACAAAGCAAGCTGTAGCTTATAGTTTGTTTTGCACCAAGATCCAGAACAGCTGTTACCAATTGACTGGGCTATTCCACATGTCTCTCTATCCAGCCCCATCACCGTTGAGATCCTCCTCATCACTCACCAAAACTATTGCAACAGCCTCCTCAATGATCGTTCTGAGTCCAGTCTTGCTTGACACCAGCCATCCCGCCCAGGAGATTAATCTTCGTAAGCACAGTTCTATTCATTTTAGTCCTTCCCTAAACAACTTTCCAGTGACCACGCATGGCTGAATAAGTTGACCCAAATTCCTCAATTTGACAGAAAGGCAGGCATATTAAGGAATACCACTATCTGACTTTCTCCAGTTGCATTTCTTAATGTTTCCCTCACAAAACAGCAGTCTGTAAGTCATATCCACTCTTAGTAAGTATTTCACTTGGCAAAGACAATATTTTGATAAAAATTTGAATGATCTGCTATTGAACAACTCTTTTCTTCACATGGGCATGTCCTTCTGCCTCACCAAAACCTCCACTCTCTCAACTGTCTCATTCTGGCCCATTTCACTTCTTTAGATGACTTGATTTAACCAAAGAGTCACTGAATCAACTGGCTCGTTGGGTCTACTGATGCCCCCTACGTCTTCCAACATCCAGCCTACATGACATACTACCGTGTTATCTTCCGAAACTTGCCTCCTGTCCCCTCAACTGTCACTGACTTTGAACAATCTTTAGCAGATGCCAACTCTCTTCTGAAGCAGGAAAGGGACAGTGTTACACCAGACGCCTTTATATGTTCTCTTTCATGGTGTTTGGTTGGTTGGTTGGTTGAGTGAGTGTGTGTGTGTGTGTGTGTGTGTGTGTGTGTAGATGTTTGTGCCTTCCACCATCTATTTAGGAAAAACTTGTTGGAGGTGAGGGCTATATCTTATTAATTTCTGTAAGAGTTCCATAGCTCCATTGTCCATGAATTCGTTAAGCTACTCATTCTTCCCCCCTCTGGACCCACAGGCCTAGGTCAGTTGTATATGCACGGAAGAAGGCAGTAACTCATTTAAAATGCAGATCTGGTTGAGTTGGAGGCTCATTCTGTACTTTTAGGCATTTTCAAGTAGACAGTGAGTGTTGGGACCAATTGAGTCCTGGCCTTCAGCTGCTCTTCCCTGTCTAGAACCTTCTAATTAAAGTGACTAAAAGCTGTGCTTTGCCTAGAGGATCAGAGGATGGGATTTTCACCTGTTGGCCATTGACTGCAGGGTATTTAAGCCTCCATGGTGCTATTAAAGAAGGGCTTTTTGGTACCAGTGATGAGTGGTCCGTGTGTCGGTCTGTCTCTGCGTGTATATTCTCAACCTCCAGCCCCTTGCCGGAAGCTCGCGAACTGGATTCTAGCGCTTAGAGTGCAGACAGGGGGCATGGCGCGCAGCAAGTGAGAATTGATGTATCAAAACAAAACTGCTGAGGGAATTTAGGTAAATAGAACATGATCCTTTTTGTTGGAAGCTCTCTATGATCTCCAGACTAAAACACCATGGTGTGCCTCACAAGGAGTAATGTCTAGGATTATAGGAGTCTGTCCATCCCCAGGACCCCTGCTGAAAGCTGTGCATTGAGCCAATGCCAGGTAAAACACAAAGATCATAGGAAAGAGGAAATGCAAAAGAGCTCTGTCTCCTACTTCAGAAAGGGTCTTTTTCTATAGTTTGGGGATACCCAGAGAAAGGGACTCTCATCCACACTTCTCTGAGAACATGGAGGGGTGTGTTACCTACCATCAGATTAAAGATGAACATGTTCCAGAAATGGACTCAACATAATGAATTTTGATTGGAGCAGCCAGATGTAAAATGCTGTAGAAAAAGAAGAAGATGTCTGTTATAAATTTAAAGTCTACAGTATTTTATGAACTACTATTTATTTGTCATAGAGTTAGAGTAGACAAGAAAGCTAAATTAATAAAGTCCGAGAGCACGTTGCTGTTAATGGGTACCTATTTTATTATCAAAGTCTATCTTAAGGCCCTTCCGTCAGGTTTAAAGATAATCCTTATCTATATATAGAGAGAAGCACCATAACCTACTATTAAATATGATAAATTAAAAATATTTCTCTTTCCCTTTCACCTTCACATGGAAGATTTTAAACCATATTATGGAATTTCCAGATCAATATCAAGAATTTTTATTTTACTCTGTTTATAATGATCATGTATGTGCATGTTTACATGTAAGATGTTTAAATGTGAGATGGAATGCCTTACTGCTGAGCACTCCTTGCTTAGGTCCTTAGTGAAGTCAAGGTTGGGATGTGCAGGATATAGATCCTGAAAGAGGCTAGACATGCTGCATGGACAAGCTGATCTGAGTTGGAAGTGACGGAAAGGTCACCTAGGAGACTTGCTGGGCCAGCCTTCCCGACGTAAAGTCAATACTTTCCAAATTCTACCTAGAGCTATAATGTTCATCTCCCACCCAATCTCTATCCTACAATACAGAATGCATGGTCATTGTTAGTTTCTCAAATAAGGATTTTTTCCCCTAAATTAAGCAGAGCCAACTGTGAGTGCCTGTGCACACTGAACTAACATTATTTCACTACCAGAAAGACAACCTCATGAATATGAAAAGGAACTCTTGACGTAAGGTTAAGGGATCTCGTCATCATAGGGGCTTTGAAGGAGCTTGTTACACGAGCTGGGAAACTTCAGGCAATTTTCTCCCTTTAAAATGGGGAGACAGACTTTCCACCCGTCTACCAAAGGGTGTGAGATGACAACTGTGGAGTTGTTACCAACTTCTGAGACCCAAGGCTCTCTACTGACTTCTAGAAATGATTTGCATAACAAGCCCTCAGAACAGAAGGAGTATTCAACTATGTATAACACCGTGCTGAAGCAGAAAGTGGGTTAGCTAAGGTGGCCCTCACGGCCTTTTCTCTCAAGCTTGGGGACTAACATTTCTTATTTTGGGTCATGTATGATTTCTTTTGACCAGAATGACAAGGACAAAATTAGGAGACATTATATTATTGGTCAGCCCTTTGAACATCCCACCACCCCTTGAGTGGGGATAAGGGGTTAATTACATACATCTCTCGGGCAACAGAAACAATCAAGGCTGCCTGGAATACAGTTGCTTCAAAAAAAACTAGGCTTTTGTTTCATGGGAAATCTCCCACAGAGAAACATGGAAGGCGAAGGAGACCTATAAATAAGACCTGCCATTTATGTCAATTATAAATAGATGTGTTCCCTTTTGATTAGCAGATTAACGGTAGCTGGAAGTCTACACTTGAGCAGACATGAAGGAAGAGCCTCTGACAAAACATTATTATCAGGTTTGCTGATATTTTAGTCTCTCTGACTTTCTCTAAATGAAGATTTCTTTTCCTCTTTTCAGTTTTGAATTCAGCATAGTCTCTGAAGCCCAGTTGTTCACACTCAATAGTTTCCTAGCCCTCTCTTTACCCTCTAGACTAGGCAACACACTCACACACACCCCTCATCCAATAAATCAAGTGTTAGTATTATAAATTCAAAAGGGGGTAAAACGATGTCCTCAGATGCTCCCAAGATGACAACCGTGCACTCCTAAAACATTCATCCTGCTGGTGAAGTCAATCCTTTGCCATGTTTCTATGTACCTGCGGGTCCTGTGAGCCTATTCACAGTGAGTAACAAAACCGGGGTCTAACAGAAACTATCGGTAGGGGAAAATCTACTTCTCATTCCTGAACACTTGCCGGATAAGGAATGATGATCCCCTTTCATCCTGAAGGGGGCAAGATCCAGAGGGATCCCGGTTCGTCACGTCTGGTCTGCCAGTTTCTCGTCCTCTGCTGATGCTCATGACTCATCCTTTCCCAGTGTCAGGGTGAGAAATGGTAACTTCTTATCCTGGCTCTCTGCTGAAGTCACCCTGGGACGAGGACAGAGCAGCTGTGTGCTTCAGGGCTTTACCGGGCTCTCCTCTGTGCAATGCGGAGCATGCATCTCCTTCCTGCTAGGATGAGGGGACAGGATATCCTGATCAAGTCTCCCCACCTTGGTGCACTGAGGATTTTGACTATAACCATCCTAGGCGGGACATTGTTGTCGGAGGCTGTTAGTTCATTCTTGGCTGCCCAGACCTGAAATAATCACACAGAAAGTATATTATTTGCAATACTCTTTGGCCAATAGCTTAAGTATATTTCTAGCTTGCTCTTATATCCTAAACTAACCCATCTCCACGAACTGTGTATCATCACAAGGTCATGGCCTACCAGCAAGGTTCCAGCGCATCTGTTTCCAGAGCGGGCTACATGGCTTCTCCTCACTCTGCCTTCTTTCTCCCAGCATTTAGTTTAGTTTTCCTCTGCCTAGCTCTGTTCTGCCCTGCTCTAGGCCCAGAGCAGTTTCTTTATTAATTAATGATAATCACAGCATGCAGAGGGGACTCCCACATCAGGACATTAAAGAAGACGCTGTAGATAAAGACAGCTGGGAGGTGGGGGCTGATACAGTGGGCAGTGATTCTCTGAGAAACTCACACACACCGGAAATGGTCTCCTCTGCTTTCACTGTGGGTTATACTTTAAATGCATTTGACTCATCAGCTTGAAATTCACTTTTTGACAGAAACAAAACTGACTAGGCGTTGGAAAGCCTAGCTCCCAACACGTAAAAATTGGTATAAAACATTTTAAACATAAACTCTTAGAATTGTTGAACAGGTAGGTTGCTGTGTATGGGTTCTCTCTCCAAGTGGCCTTGCTCAACACCGGTCAGAAAACTGGCAGGCTGTTGTGTAACCCACAGTAATGTCACTCTGATAACTGAACTTGCCCTGCATTCAAGCTTTGAGTCAGAAGTTCCAAGCAAGACCATTCCCCTGGAACCCAGGCCCTTCATTCCTCTTAAAAGTCAACATATCTTTGGATCTTACAAGTCAACACTATTTGTTCTAGTATTTCCCTAATCAAAGCCTAGAAATGGCACCGTGGGTGGCTGGAGCCATGTCCTCCGTTCCTTTCTTGCCCCTCCCCCACACCCCAGTCCAAGATTCTTTGGGCTTTGCCAGACCCGAAAGTGACAAAGCAATTCAAGTCCCCATGTGGCCAGCCCTCAGCCTCCCTGCCAAGCACTACATTAATGGCCGCCTCTGACTCAGTGTGATGTGAAGACATGGGTCTGGCTACACCAATTTGTTCCCAGACTGTTAGGTAAACAGCAGACAGGAGACACCCTCCAGTCGTCCCTGTAAGATATCTGGGCTGCATCCAACGGCCTGACTTTCTAGCCAGTGTTGACCTCTAACTGGATTGGCCTCTTGATGAGGAATCTTTCACCTCTGCGAACCACTCATCTGGCTCTGTCTACGAGCCGTCTTCATAACTGAGGACGTGAGGCTTTTTCTATTCTTAAATAAGCTGTCCTTAGCGTGTGCTTGGAGGTTTCAAAAAGAGCACCAAGTCCTGGCTTGTTCACAGAGATGGACACGGCCTTTAGACTCGGTAAAGCCAAACATTGGCACATGCCACATGCCAGTGACCGGCTGATAGGAATGTTTGTCTTGTTCCTGTGATATTGCTGTCATCTTTCAGGGAAATCTAGGAATAGCAGGAAGATGAGTCTGCGTTTTTCCCTTCTACATGTTCTCCTCTCTGAGGATAAAGAAGCTGGGCCTTCCTCTGATCCTGTGAGTCACTTGGAAGAGTCAGTATCAGCCCTGGTAACTCTGAGGTCCATGATATACAATAAGGATCTTTATGTTCCTCTGGAATTCATAGCTAGTGGTTAAAGTAGAACGTAGGAGTTGATAGATGGAGATATTCTGGTGAGAATGAGAAGGGAGTATGTAGAGATCAAAGTATGGAATATAAGGGAGGGGACCCAAGACATCGGGGCACTAATCTACATGCTAGACACTTTGGCAAAATAAGCCAAAGACGTAAGTAGGTACAATCTTTACATTGAAGACTAATAGCTACCACATGCTGAGATCTCATTACAGGCACAGCACTGTTCTAAGCACGTCTGTGTGTGATAAACACCTCTCATTCTCAGCCACGTCTGTAAAACAGGAACTATGTTACTGTTACAAGTGAGTCCACCGAGAAACACAAGTACGCATACGCCTATGGAGCCCAACAATCTAAGTGCGACAGCGAAGGTCTTCATACAGGCAACCAACTAGACACCTGCCATATCCGATGGGTCTTTAGTCCTTTGCTCTCTTTCCATTTCTTTCCTGGATGAAACTCCTATGGCTGGAACCATCTATCCCTTGCTTAGTATGTTTTCTTATGCTATTAGTAAGAAGTATCCCCTACATATTCTGGACATCTCTTTATTTGTACATAGAAAAAACTCCCCATGTACATTTGTAATAGAGTTAAGTATCCACTTATTCATAAACTTCATACAGCCAGAATTGATGGTATACTCTTCTGGATACCCTTAGAATTTGAGACAATGTTCAGCACACAGGAATCACACAGTTAGAATTTACTAAATTAGGCTGAATGCCAGAGCTTCTGGCTAAGGCTACAAAAACAGGCTTTCCTACTATAATATGTCCTTAAGATTATCTTTTCAAATTCAAATCAAAACCCAAAGAAAAATAAGTACCTAAGAAATGCTGAGCCCTACAGGGGACTCTCCCACTCTTTAAAGTCTATAACCCATAAAAACGAGTTTGGAAGGGCACAGTATAGAAAGACATTCCTGGGTTCCAACCAAGTCCATCATTCCAGGCTTAGCCACACATGGCTGTAAAAGAATTGCCATTGACCACAATGCTTCTAGAGGCAAAACTGTGTTCACACACATATGGATGATTTGTCTTACCAAGGGCTATGGGGTTCCAAGATTTTCTAAAAGGCTTCCTTCATCCTCATAAAATTCTCAGCATCCCAGCCCCTAAACCTGAACACCCCTGAGGGAGAGTAAAAAACATCCAATTTAATTGAAACCTCTTTTTTTTTCACATTGAAGTCATAAGTTTTCACAGGGTACAATGTGCTGCCAATCTAGCATTTTCCAAACTAACTCAGTTGCAGTTTTCTTTCGCAGGCCCCTGTCCTCAACTTGCTTTGCAATGTAGATGTCTCTAAGGTTACAGCTTCTCTGAAAGATTCCAACCTATGATCTCTCTCTCTCTCTTTCATCCAAATCTTCCCAGGATTCTTTGCACTACAGATGAGATTACCAATAGGAAGACGATGCACCTTCTAAACACATATTGCTAATGTTTGCCCATTAGTCGTCTTAAGTTGGCAAATCAATAACAATAGTAAGGGTGTCAACTGGCCTATAATGATCTAACTTACCAGACCCACCTAACCAGCCAGTGTTCCAGATGTGTGAAACTGAGTCCTGGTAAGGTACACAGATGTAGAATAAGTACCTACTGACAGCAAGGGTTGTGGTGGAAACCGGACTGACAGGGTTTCTGTCACGGGTGCACAGGTAGGCAGTGCTACAAGGCAACTTTTGTAGCAGGGAAGGAGCCCTGTCTGCTGGAATCACCAGATTGGAAAAGTTGGAAAGGACACAGTATAGTCCCCAAGCTTCGTTTCCTTCCCAGTGATTGAAATATGTGCCTGATCAATTCTTCTTCTTCTTCTTCTTCTTCTTCTTCTTCTTCTTCTTCTTCTTCTTC
>LOEQ01003255.1:78028-88973 GCA_001685075.1 Bramus lutescens | reverse complement strand
CCTGCCTCTGCCTCCCGAGTGCTGGGATGAAAGGCATGCACCACCACCGCCCAGTGAAAGTCTTGTGTTTTGACCACGAGGTTCCTATCTCAGCTGAGAGTGCACTAGAATTGAAACTATATGCATAGTCAATAATACCGACAACCGGATTAGAGCCAGATTCTCTGCCAATTTTTGTCCCAATCTTTCAGAGAGAGGACAAGCGGGAAGGAGGACTCTGAAGCTCAGGCATGTGATCCTCAGCACCCTTCTTATTCCTTCTGCCACATCCAGGCACAAGTCCAAGAGAGAGTAGCGATTAGGAATATTGGGTCCTTGATGGCGGCTCATTCCCAAAGCAAACCTGGCAAGCAGGAAGCCCTAGCTTTCAATTATCCAAGGAGGGAAGTAGTATCTAATTCCTAGCTTACCACGAACTCAGTAAGGCATGAGTGTCCAGCCTGATAGGCATTAGTGAGGAAAAAGAAACCACCAACGGCTTTCCTTGGCAAACAAGGGAAATCAAGAGCAAGGGAGGAGAGGAAGGCAGGCAAGACGACAGAACGTCACGGAGGGTTTGAAAGTGAGAAGGGCCCCTCTGTTTGTGTGTTCCACCCACAGTCATCGCTCGCCTTCACACTGTTTTGAAGCTGGACACTGAAAAGCAACGGTTTTAACCGGTAGATTATTTGAGAGAAACCAACAGTAGTGATAGGCAAAGACAAACATGCGGCATCATGTTATGTGACCTGGCAGCAGGCTCTGTCCTTGCCGTTAACGCAGTACTGCTCAGGGTGTGTGCACACATGCAGTTTAGATATGCTTCCAAGGGAACACATTCACCTTAATGCAGACAGCCCTTGTCTATCTAGAAAATCTGGTTCGAATAAACTTCCCTTGGGGTGGGAGAGAGTGCATTTTAGGCAGTCAGTGAGGAAGATGATTTCTTACCCAGTGTGCTGCATTCATCAACAAAACCGAGTTCATACAGACAGTCAATGTTTATGTAGTTCACCGCAGGCCAGACGTTAGTCCAAGAGCTACTTAGTCCTCACAGCATTTCTAGGATGTATTTTTTTATATGACTAATCTACGTATGAAGATCTGACTCTTAGAAGATTGGGTTCCATCCCAAACTCAGGCAGTTAAGTAAGAAGTGGCCGAGTCTGAACTGACTGACTCTACCCTTTATGCTTTAAGCACTTGGTGCACTGCCTCCATCATCCGCAGGACAGGTATTGCAGAGATGCTGAAATTATTGTCAACGGAAGACATTGCCTAACTAGTTAATGAGAGCTAACTTCCATAGAAAGCCCCACTGAAATAATTTCAATGACCTCTTGGTATTTCATTACCTTTCACCTTAGACATTGGTAAACCAAAACCATCCCCTTAGGACAACAGTTCTGAGCTGTGAAGCATTCCTCTTGCCAAAGTATAATTTTGTTGGCTCTATCTATCTTCTCCAAGCCTTGGAAGAAGCCCCAAACTAGTAAATTCTGCTGTCCTGGCCAGATGCTCATCCTCCAGGGCACTGTAGCAGGCTAGAGTAATACATCACATTTTTTCCCACTCTGTCAGCCCATTTTTCTAAAGAGTCTTAAAACAGCCATGTTTCGGCTTTGAATCTCAGCCATTCTTGACCCAAAGCTTTGCACTTTAACTCCCTGACTCAAACAGTACCCTTCCCATGCCTGCCCTTGAGTTGGGGCTTCCAAAAGAACAGAGATTCTCCAGAAGGAAGCAGCCTCCCGATGCTTTATTTCATTCCCTTTAGACCCGGAGATACATAAACATTGACACGATTGGGTAACAATGAGACTTTGATCTTTGGCATTATAGGGATTTAGTAGCTGAGAAAGGGCTGCTGAGTGGTGGTGGGGGAGTCACACAGGGTCATGATTCCTAGAAAAGATGACTTCATCCAATTGAGAAGGAGTGGAACTAGCAAACACTGCCAATTAAAAATTAACACAGGCCAAAAGTGAAATCGATGCCTACATTTGATAGGTCGCTGAGCCTGCTTCTAACACATAGTTCATAGAAAAGAGAACATTTTCTTGGTGTCCACTTTTACAGATACCAAAGGTCAAACTTTGGAAAGACCCTTTCCCAGAAATGCAGCCCTCAACACAAGTATCTAGAAGAGGGTCAATCAGGCGTGATTTCTAAATATAGGTTTTAAAGCTTCTGGTGCAACTAATCCCGATTTGAAATCTTTACTATTGATGAGGATTTGCTTTATTCTGATATGTGTGATTCTGTAAGTACACACCCGTGTGAACATAAATAAGCTCCCTTTCTCCACCTTTACTAAGCATATAGTCACCCACACAGCTCATTAATGTATTTCAATTAAATATGACTTCTATAAAGTTTTTAAGAGATAATGTAAGTCCTATGAGTACAGGAAATATCAACCATACAATGTTTGTTTGTTTGTTTGTTTGAGACAGGGTTTCTCTGAGTAGACCTGAATGTCCTGGGACTCACTTTATTTAAGTAGACCAGGCTGACCTTGAGCTTAGAGATAAGACCTGCCTCTGCCTCCTAAGTGCTGGGATTAAACACAGGTGCCACCACCACCCAGCTAACGATGTTTTATCATCGTTTCCCTTATATTAGAAATCATGAAACAAGCCATTTTTTCATAGGAAGCTGTCAGAAGTAGGAAAGATTGGGAAATAACTTCCATTTCTGCACATGAAAATTAAAATGTTGGCATGAGTTGTAGCACACACCAACAATCCCAGCACTCAATGAGACCGGAGCTCATGAGTTCAAGGTTAAGGCCAGTTTGAGCTTTGTAGCAAAACCCTGTCTCCAAGGAAACAAGGAAGAAAGAATGGAAAGAAAAAAAGGAAAGAAGGAAGAAAGAAAGGGAGAGAGGGAGGAAGGGGGCAAGGAAGGAAGAACATTGAAATGTTAAAACATAAGGCTAGGGGCTTACATCAGTAGCACAATGTGTCCTAGCACGCATAGGGCCTAGTGGTCTATCCTCAGGACAACAAAAGAAATTTTATCGGGCAACTGCAAGACTACTACTTATACAATTTTCAGAACTTTCCTACTAATAGCCAATGCAAGTTGAAGTCAGCCGAATTAATTAATTTTCCTTAGATAAGGTTGCTCACGGACCAATACTGACTTAAGAATCCAATTATGCTGAGATATTCTGAATGGTCAGCAAATATAGAGGTTGGCAAAAAAAAATAATAATTTGTATAAGAAAACCAATGTTCTGATTCCTATGGATCTTAACTATGGTATTTGGTTGTATAATCAATCTTCAGCTAATAAAAGTCAAGGGCGGATTGTTTATTATCTAGTAACTCCATTTATGTTATCTACCATGCATGTGACTGAGAGTTTTCTGGAAACAACCTCCAAGCCCCATTTTGAATTTTCTTGCCTCTTTGCCTTGTTTTCAATTTTTAAAAATTAATTAATTAATTAATTAATAGGACATAGAATCTACTTTGGTACCTCTTCCACCTATCAGCAATTGTTTTAGAATTGTTGTATTCTTTGTAACCTAGAGAAGAACAAGTTTAGATCTTCAAAAGCAGGTATGTTCCTATTTTGAAAGTGTTTGCATTTGTCATTATTTAAATATTGATTCACAAATCAATGTTTCACTCCTTCCAAAAGGAGAGTTTTAAAAGCTTTCTCAGCAAGAAAAGGGGAAATTTCACAGAGAGTCAGAGTTAGTGCGATGTCTCAAGCACATTTCCAGAAACTGATGAGAAACAAATTCCTGCAGATTGATAGAGGTAGTTTTACTCATGATGAATGGGCAGAACTCTCGACCACAGCTAAATCTCCAAAGTGCATCCGTCTCATCAGAGATAGAGGGGAGAGACTTCCTTGCATCCCTGTCCAAATGTGATACCCAGCTAATTAGCGTGGTTTTGATGATACCACCGTTCTGCCCCCAAACCTTTGCAACTAGCAAGTTTTCCCTGAAGATTATTGAATTACTCCAGTGACCATGCATTATTTATAGGGAAGTACTGTTATTATAGAAGTCAGCTCTTCAGCTACTGGAAGTCTCTGTGTTGGCCCATGTTTAAAAGACAGCAGTGTGTTATGCCTAAACCTTATTATGTCTACTGGACTCAAAGTCTGGGTTAAGTGATGGCCAGCTTGTTTGCTAAGCTGCCTTTGATCTATATGCTAGACAACTTCTGAACCAAGACATTGGCAAAATAAGTTTGTTACTATAAATTTTCAATGTTAAGACTTTGTCATCAAAACATCTGCAGAATGTTACATAGTCTAACGGTTTATGTGTGTAGGCAGTAAGAGAATTCTCTAATTATGTCTCATTGTAAAAAGGACTGTTCTGGTCACCTGTCTTTTGCTATTGCATTGGGTAAAAACAGGGAAGTGTTTTGAGCATTCTGGAGAATGCAAATGATAAATAGAAAATAAATGTCCATCTTCTAAGTTTAAAAATATGTGAAACTCTTTCTTGAAGACAATGTGTTTTCCAACTATGCTGAATATTTAGCCAAGATTTTCTATAAAAACTCCGGAATAGAAAGAAACACAGTAACCATCCACTGTCCCACTATAGGATTCTGCCCCTAAGGTCAGTGGCAGGTATTTGTACAAACTTAGCTGCTTCCTGCACCATGTAATTCATTGCATTTCAAGAAAGTCTGTCTAGCGTTTTTCTTCAAATTGTTTAAAGTCTTTTTATGGCAACACAATTTTGTTTTCTGCTTTCCTGATAATTCTGATGTTACCAATCAGAATAAAAATTATACAAGGAGTTTTTATAGGCAGTGATGTGGCAACCAGTTCTATCTCATTAAAAAATAATCAAATGACTGAAACTTGCAGCAATTTAGATGTAACTAAATAATATTTATATCAATAAATGCTGGGGAGGTATGCTTGAATGCCTATATGATAAACTGTATTGCCCTAGGCTTCCTGTTTTAGACCGTAACAGTAAATACTTTTACTGTGGTTCTAAAAAGGAGACTTATATGCAATAATTGAAGATAAAACTTAAAACTTAGAACCATAACTGTGGCCCCTTGACTACTAAGAGGTAGTGATTGTTGAAATCAAGCCTATAGGATACTTCAAAAGATTTATTTAAAAAGCAATAGGTAAACATTTGTTATATCCATAAACCCTGAACAAAGTATGAGTCCATTGTAATCATTATGACTTGACAAAGAAAAACATTCCACTAGAATTGATAGCGTGAGCAAACTGGTTCATGGGAAAATTCACATGTATACCCCTATTCCAATAGCATTCAAAAAAGATGCATATACAAGACAAAATCAAGCTCCTTAATGGAACATTATATAAAAATCCTAAAGCCCTCTGCTTCAAAATCCTTCAGCCTGTGTCCCTAGAGCACAGGTACCTTTAGAACAAACTACATCAAACTCTAAGCTCTTCTGAGACATACAGCAAACTGGGTACTATAAGAGTGTGCTCTTCTTTGCTGTGGTGATGGTTATTGTCTATTTTGGAAGATTAAATAGACCTGTGGTCATCTCATGGCTCTTGAGAATCACCAAGTAGGGTTAAGCAATGCATGGAAATGCTTTTTGCTATCCCAAGACAATGGCTAGCATCTTTTTCTTGGAGCAAGCTTGGATCACAGAATTAAGATTGACAAGTGTTTGGGATAGAAATATTAAATGGGTCCTAGAATCCCAAATCCATCCCTCTACACTTTTAATTAATAATCTTGAGCTGTGAAACCAGCTGTATCTGAAGTGGTCAAGTTTGGAAGTTTCTAGAAAAATTTCTACAACTCTACTCTCAAATATCATCCAACTATTCCATAATCAGCAAGTGATTCTTCATGCATACACTTTAAGAAATGTATATATAGACAAAGGACAGTCATTAACTGAAGGTTACTATTGTTATAGCTACAACCAAGAAACAGGTTCCTTCTCTCCTTTTTCCTACCTGCAAAGAGAACCCAAATGTATCCCATGATCTTAATTGGCTAGCCAGATAGAAAATTATGTAGAAGTCCTTCGTGAGTTACAAGAGCCATGCACATCCATTTGTGCCTTTCCTCGAATTTATAGTCCCAGGAAAAGATTATTTAAAAAACTAAGAACACAAAAACCATTGCATGGCCCTGGGGACCAGTCAAGTTTCAACTTGCCGGGGCCTGGCTGGGAGGCAAAAGCCCAGAGTCCATGTCCATGTTAGTCTTCCCTCAAAGGGCAAGTAAAAGTCCTGCTGAGACTACGCTGGGCTCAGCTGCCTGGTCCCTCCCCAAGCCTACAACCACAAGAAGCCCACGGGGTCTACTGTGAGAGAGAGTGGCAGCAGACCCTTCCTTCCCAAACCGCAAAGGAACCCTCACAAAGTTCCTACCTCCAGCCGCCCTGAGAATAAACCTTCCCTGTGTGAGGAAGCAGCTACAAGGTGGCCATGCCAAGCATCAGGAAAACATTTGGGTTCTTAGAGAACTCCATAAAACAGTTGGCCTTTGAAGCAGGGAGGCAGCCAAACAAGAGTGATAGTGACAGCAGGCTATGGCCCTGGATCTGCTCTCCCCTCAATAAGGAAGCTGAAAATATGGATGAAGACTGTGACTTTCAGAATCCCACTATTTAATGTGTCATGATTTATGTGACTTTAAGACTTTATTTAATGTCATGGCTTTCTTGGGTCCGGAATTAAGATTATCAGGTTGTCAATTGAATTCTTAGAGGTCAGTGGTTCATACATTTCTTTCATGCAGTAGCCCGCCTCCCAGTGGATATAAAGGAGATGGGAGCAGATCAAAATCATATTCCCCTTTCTAAGATAGCCCAGCTTCATGTTTTGTATGCTTGATACACTACTGCACAGACAACATTTGATTTAACAAAAGTTCTATGGTGCCAAAAAGGGATAATTCTGGTATATGTCAAGGTCTATGTAAGCTTGCTTGACCTTTTCTGAATTCTGAAAGTCAGTAAAAGTGTGGTCAAAACATGATCCAATCAAACCAGAACCTAGCCAAATAAAGAGCCCTAACGGTTTGTAAGTGTCAAAAGATGTTGGATTTCAGTGTTCCCGCTGGCATTTAGTTCCTTCTGTCCTGGCCCAATCATTACACTCCAAGGAAAGAGAAATGGTTGCTCCACGCTTTCTGGGGTGATATGCAAGCCCCTTCTCACTGGTATTGTAATCAGTTCTGAGTTTCTTGGCTTCAGGGTATGGTCAATGGTAATGACAGTTTTCCATAGATCATTTAAGACCGTGGAAAAGATGCATAGTTAAAATCTCTTCTGTACCAGGCACTGTGCATTATTTTGTTTAACACATTGTTTCATCTTATCCTCGATTCTGGCAAGAAAGTTGTTATTACCCGTTGTAATAAAGAGCTTCAGGGACTTTTCTGGAGTTACACACCGATATCTTCTGGGCTCCGTAAAGCTCTTGGACATAACAGCAAGTAGATTGGAGTTAAAATCCTGACTCCGCCAATTACTGCATGAATGACCTTTGGCAGGCCATTCAAACTCTTGAGTCTCAGGGTTCTCATCAATAAAATAAGGATATATTTCTAGTTGTCAAATTTTGCCTATATGCAATTTAATTTTACGATAGAAATAGTTAAGAACAATTGAGATGCCCAGTGTACAAAAACTGTATGTATTTACTAATGTCATTAAGGAGACTCAGTTTTTCCAGGATCATGTGTTCTCGCTCAAATGTTTGAGGTAATGGACAATCTAAACACCTTCATTTGATCATTGTATAGTATATATGTATTCCAGAGTATCATACTGTACCCTCGCAATATATACAATTAACTTGTCAATTAACAATGAAACGGTACGTTCACAAAATTTTAAGAAGCTTGATCTGTAATTTTGTTTTAAGTAGCACTTCTAAAGGTCTCTCTGCAAAGACAATAGCAAAGACAAGCTCAAATACAGCTTGTTGAAAACATGGTCAGAATCAACACAAACAAAAGTGTATGGTGAATGAATTCTTGCATGAGTGTGGTTTAACTCCAGGAAGCATACTGGAGTCTAAAGGAACATAATAGATCAAACATTGCTGGAGATAGTTCTGGAAGGGGGTGACGTGTTGAAGAAGTAGAGATTTGATGTAGTTAAAAGAGAGGCGTCCGGGGATTCGATGGGAGTCTGTGGATGCAGGCAGCTCTGTCTAACTCCAGGACCACTCTGATTTGTGCAGACAAGCCCACAGGCTATGGCTCCAGCATTCGGAGGGCGCCTCAGACAGGCATTGTGGATGAGTGCTGCTTCCGGAGCTGTGATCTGAGAAGGCTGGAGATGTACTGTGCTCCCCTCAAGCCTACGAAATCAGCCCGCTCTATCCGTGCCCAGCGCCACACTGACATGCCCAAGACTCAGAAGGTACGTGTGTGTGGTTGCGATGCAGTCATTCGTGAGTGCTCTTCATACATGGGGGGGATGCAAATGGAAATTCTGTTCTACGTTTCCTAGATAACAGGTCAAAGGGCTCCAATGCCACCAACAGGATGGCTTATAAATCTATCCTTCCAATCACTCACTACCGCAATTTATCTTTTTCACTGCCCTGGACAATCTGACACTTGGAAGATGGTGCAAAACAAGGACTAAACCTGTCAAAACTCAAGTTGCCCAGTGAGGCCTCTTTGTCAGACAGCATCCCAAGTCTTAGTTATCAGTGTGGTAATGATTACATATACTACACAAGTTGTCAGAATTCAGTAAGTTAGTATACTATAAGACATATTCCATGTACAAGTGGGGTGCCTGCACCAAGTAACTGTCAGACAAGATTAACATTTGCCATAGTGTATCTAAAAACAATATCTTGTAAGTACTGGGATTCTACAGGGGTCCAAACACAGAAAGACTTCCTACCAGGACCTATTTGAAATTCACAGTGGCAGTTGTACATGAAAGAGAAGGACACTGAAAATGGACGTACTCTGGCTGTAGGAATGCTTAGATGTTTCTAGTGGTCATAAAGCAAGGCATCCTTTGTCCAAGCATTTATTGTAAAGCAACCTCAGAAGCACTATCTGTGCAATCAGAAACACATAAAACATCAATGCATGTTGGCCACTTTATATACTTGTTAATGAAGGAAGGAAAGAAGGAAGGAAGGAAGGAAGGAAAGAAGGAATATATCAGAGCCTAAGTAAAATTATAGTCCTTACATAGAAATAAGAAGAAGAGAAGGAAAAGGGAAGAAAGAACAGCCCTCTCTCGGGTGTTCTGAAGAGTCCTGCTGAAAAAAGAAAAAAGTGAACATGTTGATTCTGTCCTTGAAACAAAGCTAGCATTGTGTAGAAATCATGATAAGAGACCCAGACGTTCACAATGACACCTGTGCTGTTTCCTGGTCCTCAACCACAGCTGAGGCTGGAGGAGGACCGGGGTGTCTTAGGGGAGACATCACCCCAGTGAGTGACCTAAGGGATGCAAGGGGACTGTCCAGGACTTGGTGTACACAGAACACAGTAGGCACGGGAGTCAGAGACCGTGGGTGCGAATGGAGAGCAAAGGAGTGTTCATTTTTTCTAGTTGAAGAGGACGTGGGTATGAGAGGCAAGGCCCAAGGCTCTGTAATACCAGCTCCGGTGCCTGAGTTGTAGACCCCTCTGCAAGCCTGGCTCCTTTCTCCTGTGGAGCCCAGGCCTTCTGGCTAGACACAAAGACTGTCTTTGGCACAGGAACCGTCTATTCTCAATGCAATTATTTTTGTGATGTTTGCAGTCCCAGCCCCTATCCACGAACAAGAAAATGAAGCCTCAAAAGGAGAAGGAGAGGTGAGCCAAAGACACGCCCTGGAGGGAAGGAGGGGCCAGAAGCGACTCAGCAAATCAGAGGAGAGGAGGAGGGAGAGTGGTAGGAACTGGGAACAGAGGTCAAAGGGGAAGTAGCCTAGGCAAGGATGAGAGAGGAGCAGAGCGCCACACAGAAAAGCTGTGAGGAAGGGTAGGCCCAGCTGAGCTAGGTAATGCCTAGGATGGAAGAAAAAATAAGCTACTAGGGAAAGAATTGAAAAGGAAAATCTAACATTTTACAAAGTACAAAGTGACAAGGACGGAACACCAAGAACAACAACAACAAAAAATTAAGAACATGCCAACGAGATGCACCCCCTTCTTCAAAAAACCAAATCAGAATAAAAAATATGCAAATGAAGTCTGCATCTTCTGCGCACATGCTAAATTTTGTACAAATCTATTAGAGAAGAATCGCCCATGTAAATATATGTTCAGAGTTGAATATTAACGCAGATTCACTGCGACCTGTTTGTGCCATAGTCGTTCCCAGATTTGTGCCCTGGATTTCATTGGTGACTCTGCTCCTCAGTCAAGTCCAGGGTTTAGGCCAAAGAGCATCCCGTATTTACATAAATGCCTGTGCGGTAACCTTTCAAAGGTCTCTGAACTTTTATTTTGTACTTTGGTATCAGACGTAAAAGATGTATTAGCTTGCTATGGCTGACACCATGAGGAACCGCAGACTCCGGAATAAGGGGCTTAACTCGCAGATGCACTTTTTTTCTTGTGGTT
Organism: Bramus lutescens; assembly: GCA_001685075.1. NCBI lineage: Eukaryota > Metazoa > Chordata > Mammalia > Rodentia > Cricetidae > Bramus > Bramus lutescens. The sequence goes on along the minus strand of LOEQ01003255.1, from coordinate 78,466 downwards.
CTCGAGAATGGAAATCCACATTCAAGGTATCAGTCCCTTGGAGGCCCCCCTCCTGTGTCTTCACGATCTTCCCTCGGTGCCCAAATACTTTGTTTTCATTAGGGTATCAGTGAGACTACATTGGGGCTCACCCTAATGAAACTCATTTGAATTTGATGGCTTCGATCAAACTATGTACCTACGTGTACTCTGTTTTAGAGACAATAGGAATTGTGACCATAAACATGAACTCAGGGGTATAGGATAGCAACTATCCCACAATGAACATATCTGATATCAACCGATATCATCTGATTGTTTCTCCTAAGGGAAGAAAATATTATTTTCAACTATCCATCTATCTGTTCTCTCCCTTCTCTCCCTCGCTACTTCACTCTTCCTGCATACACACGTATACACACGCGCGCGCGCACACACACACACACAGAGAGAGAGAGA